>PVJI01002431.1:0-111989 GCA_004026765.1 Micronycteris hirsuta
TCTCCTTCCTCTTTTCTCAAGAATAGTTTCTCCTTAGCACTCAAATGGAAAAATACCCAAGTAGACATGCTTGCAGAGCAGCCCTCTGTGACTTTTCATGACTTGTCATGAAGCAGTAGATAGTCATTTCAGATGAATTCTCAGACACATTTCAGCAGAGTTCATGTCTAAATTTTACTGCCATTACATCCTTTTTTGGTCGAAGGATTTTTGTGTGTGTGTAGACACTGGGTGAGAAATTGTTAAGACCTTTAAGACATTGAGAAATTAGTTGGTAAACTAATTAAAAAAACTCATGCCTGGAATATGTTTCTGGAAGCCTCTTTTGCACAAGATCAGGCTCTCTGGAAAGTAGAAAATGGTAACTCATGAAACATCCCAGCTGCTCGCTCCATCTCAGTGAGGAATTGTTTAAGCTAGAAAACTCAGACATCCCCCCCTTCTGTTCCTCCCTCATTTTCCAGATCCTACCTATCACCCACGCTGGTCCATGGAACTCATTAATATTTTTTATCCACTACCTTGCTCTTTGTCCCATTATCAACTTATTCAGACTGCACATACTATCCTTCTAGACAAAATCCTCAGAACCGTTTGAGAGCCAGCACCCAGTCTCACCCTACTTGAATCCATTCTCCAAATGGCAACCAGATTAGTCTTTCTAAAACTTATAAGGTAGATTATTTTGCTCCTCTGGTCACACATCCTCAATATCTTTTAGAGAATGTCTTCAGGATAAACTCATTCTATGACTGTCTGCCCCTCCTCCACCAGGAGAGCACCGTAAGTCCTCACCTAACACCATGGATAACTCCCAGGAAACCATGGATAGTTCAGGTGAAACCACATTTACCAAAACCACATTTACCACAAGCTTATTAATATAAACAAGAGTTAGGTTCCTACAGCATATTTCTGGTCGCAAAAACTTCAAACTTCCAAATAAACCCAAATATGTTTAGTATTAAACATTGAAATAAATGTGAACTCTACAGACATTTAAGGAAGATGATGAACCAGGTGGACTGAAGGCTGAGGCGAATGCAGCGCCATGTGGGTGGCCTGAGGGTCCAGAGCCACAGCCCGGTGCTCCTTGTCCTGCTGCGGAGACTGGGCGCTGGGAAAGTAGCCACTGTCTTTGTTCCAGCCTCACCTGCCACATGGCCCGCTGGGCCACCCAGTTGGGTCCTGGCACCCATGGGTCCTGTTGCCTGTGGAGGTGGCTGCCCAGGGGCCTGGAATGGGCTCAGGGGCAGTGCTAGGCAGCTGCCATGGGGAAGGACTGCTGGAAGGCTCTGAAGGAAAGTGGGGTCGCTGCAGTGGTGGAGGATCCAAATATTTTAGAACGTACTCAAGAGGTGAGCGTTTAACTAGAGAGTTTGAGAACCTAGTAGAAAGTGATGAAGGGGAAAGCCCAGGAAGCAGTCATAGGCCTCTTACTGAGGAAGAAATTATTGACCTGAGAGAGAGGCATTATGTTTCTATTGCTGAAAAGCAGAAAGATCTTTTTTTCAGAGACAGAGAAACAGTGATTTGCTGTTCCACTTATTTATGCATTCGTTGGTAGCTTCATGTATGTGCTCTGACCAGGGGCGGAACCCACAACCTTGCTGCATCTGGATGTTCTAACCAACTGAGCTACCTACCCAGGGCCCAAAAAGATCTTGATGTGAAAATTTGAAAAGAACTGACCCACAAAAAGAGAAGTGAAGACTAGAAGAAGAAGCTGTACGGGCTGCACAGCGTGAAGCAGGCGGGGTAGCCAAGCAGCAGAAGCTCTGGGAGGAAAGACCAAGCGCCGTGTCTGGTCCGCCCTCCGGTGGTGCAGAATGTCAAAGCTCAGGACCCGAAGGTCACTTTGCATCTTGTTTGATAAATACAAAGTCACAGTATGAAGTTTTCCTATGTAGCAGACGCTCGTTGCATGCCACAGCTTTGACGCCAAATACAGAAACAATCGTGATTTAATGACCAAAATGAAATCAGCTAGTGGCAATGACGACAGCACATCCTTAGATCTCGAGTGGGAAGGCGAAGAAGGATTGAATCGAATGCTTCTGATAAGAGAGTGTTCTAAGACAGAGGAAGACACTCCTGCCAGGAAGTCATCCTGTGACAGCCCGATGACTCCAAGGGGCGTGAGTGGGAAAGTGAGATGTGGGTGCTGACACCGGCAGTGGCAGTTCCGAGTACTCCGGATTTGTAAGTCCTTTACTAGCACGTCTGATGCTGGTGTGAATCAGCCGGACGGAGATTAACAGAAGTGAGAGGGTAAAATCTGGTGACCCTGCTTGGCAGTTAAGACCAGATGATGCTAAGACTCAACTAGAATGTAGAAACTGTGGTGAGCCACCCCGTAGGGAGGCAGGGACCGTGGTGTGAGTGCTGAGAGCACTGGGAACGCCGGGCTGGATCTGAACTGCTTCTGTGCTCAGTGCAAGTCCCTCGTCTGCCCCGTTTCAAAGACATTTTACTCATTCTGTCATGTTATCAATTACATTTATTTTAACTCTTTTGTAGCATCCCTGTTCAGTCTGTGTAGGTTTTCACCTTGTAGTTTTATTCATTTTATTTAGGTTTTTTTCATGAGCTTATTTCAGCAGCTAACTATGAAAATGTTAAGGCATTTTGCGTTACTGCTCAGCAGATGTGAGAGCGCATGAGGACAGACTGCCAGATGCAGATTTAGAAAAGTGTTCCCTTTCCAACATTTCTTATTCCTATGACTGATTTAAACTTTATTATCTAATAGCAGTCACAATTAATTTTAGTAGATGACTCTAAATAAATGCTCAAGTATCATTTTCTTTCCACATTTATTGCATATCCAAGTATGATAATGTTGATTTTGTCTGAAACAAAGGATATGATCTCATAACATACACTTTCAGAGTTTGGACACTTAAAGTCGGCAATCAAAAGTAATATTGAAGAAAATAAGTATACTTAGGTTTTTCACTTCCTTTTACATGCACTATAAATGAATATTAACTTTAAGCTAATTTATATATTAAATTTCTACATGTCATTTTTAAAATGTTATACTGCCAATTACTGGTCTTAGAAAGATTTTACACTGAGCATATTTCCTATGCATGATTTAGTAAGAAAGAAAAATCTAAAAAGGTAACATGGGCAACATGGGTAAGTAAATAAAATTCTTTTTGGTATGAAAAGATCTATTGATTTTTATTAAGCTTTCCTTTGCCTTGTAATATAGGTGCATTTATAGGCTAGAACTAAGTTTATCTATCTATATGCGTAAAACTACTTTTTGTGATGTACAATGAACCTTCTTAGCTCTAAAGTTTAGTTATCAATTTAAAAGGCCAAGAATATAAGACACTCCCTAATGGTTTCTAGATTTTGCTGAGGATTGATATGATTTCAGTAATCAAACTCTTTTGAGTTTTTCCTTAGTGTTTTTTCTCTTTCTTGAAAAAATGACAGTGTATATTCTCAAAAATACAGGAAGGTCCAGATATAAATAGCAACCGAAAGTTCTTGCTTACTTAAAAAAGTAATGTAGTCCTTTCAATATCTGTACTGCTAGGCAATGACACAGTTTCATCTTTTTTTTTCTCTCCTAGAAATACATATGACACTTTAAGTAATATTATTTATTTCTGGTTGAGCATAATTTAAGTTGTAGCTATACCATGGAAAATATTTTAAAGATAATCTATATCCACACTGCCTGTGTTATGCTTTTAAAATTTATATACATCAGGTGTATATTTTTGGTTTGGCATAAGCTACTATTATAATTATTTTTTGCATTTTGTTCATAAAGAATTTTTTGAAGGAATGGTAACTTCTTAAGGATTGTTAATAAACACAGTTTTACATTTAAAAACTAAAAAAAAAAAAGATGATAAAAACCAAGTAAGATAATTATTTTCCAACCCACTTATTCCAGTTCAGGGTCATGGGGGCAGAGCCTTTCCCGGAAGCTCTGGCAGGAGCCGACCCTGGAAGGATGCCTTCTGTGTCAGGGCCTCTCACACACACACACCCACTCACACTTAGGAATGAGGAGTATCTGCAGCAATCTTCAATGGAATTATTTTTTTGCACAGAAGACTTGTCTCCTCAACCTTATTTATTGATTTCTCCCACCATGTGTTTGTATCAGTGTGAGCTGTGTATGGTGACTTTCCTCCAAAGGGTAGGGTATGAATGTGGTGGGCAGGCATTACCTCACAGTGGAGAAACTGGACAAACCCTTTCTGAGCCAGGTGATAAAGTGAACATCCATTAAGCATACTGATAGTATGTAACCTTGATATCATGTGATAAAAATGGCACTTTACCTACGTGATCTTCCTTCCCCAAACTCATAATCCCGTTTAATCATGAGACAACCTCAAACAAATCCCATTTAAGGAGCATCCTACAAAATACCTGACAAGCATTCCTCAAAACTGTCAAGCTCATCAAAAACAAAGAACTGCCACGGCCAAGAGGAGCCAATGGAGGCACGTGACTCAATGTGATGTGGAATCCTAGATGGAATCCTGGAACAGGGTAAAGACATTAAGTAAAAACTAAAGAAATCTGAACAAAGTGTGGACTTTAGTTAATAATAATGTATGAATATTATGTCATCAACCTCGTCTCAATTTTTCTATAAAACTGTAAATTGTTCTAAAAAACAAAGTCTAGTCCTGGCCAGGTGACTTCGTTGGATGGAGCGGCGTCCATGTACCAAGAGATTACAGGTTTGATTCCCGGTCAGGGCACATGCCTAGGTTGTGGGTTCAGTCCCTCGTGGGTTCAATATGGGAGACAACCAATTAATGTTTCTCTCTCTCCTTCTCTCTCTACCTTTCTCTTTATCTCCTCACTCCCTTTTTCTCCCTCTCTCCCACTCTCTTTCCTCTCTTTCTCCTCTCTCTTTAAAATCAATACACATATTCTCAGGTAAGGATTAAAGACATAAAAATAAAATAAAATAAAACAAAATCCAATTTTTTTAGAACAGGTTTCATTGTCTCCCAAACACAAAAACAAAAAGTAGTTCATCAACAATTCGGGTGAAAGTCGGGGTCCCAGTGCTCAGATAGGAGGAGAGACTATACGCTGTGATCGGGGAGTGACTCCTGCAGAGTTCATGCCCCAGAGAGCCAGCCACCTCATTTCTTGGGTTCCTAAAGGCTTTTCTCAGCTTGAGCTAATAAAGGCCTCCTTGAGGATCTAGGCCTTATGTGTTCGGAAGCCTTAGAAAGAGAGGCAGCAAAAAGTGTGGAATTATACTATTGCTTCTGTTTCTTCTCCGAAGGGTGCATTTAGCTGTACAGCAATTTGATTATGTTATACTGAAGTTAGAGCTTTGCCTTCCCTTTTATGGCAAAAGCAGGTTTTCAAGCTGGCAGGTTAGCTGGTCAGCCCAAGCTAAACTTTTTCTCCTTTCTCATCCTTGCTGGGTTGGATTTAAGTTATCCTGGAATTTGCATCATGTGTTGACGGTGGGTGTTGGGTTGTAACTGTGACTAGTGTTCCTAGTGCCAAGAATTGGAGTGCTATAACTGGGCAAAAAGTTTGTTTTTACTTGAAATTTTTAAATACAATTATATATATATATTATAAATTGTACATATCTGGTACATAGAAATATAATACAATATTATGGAATGCAACAGGGCACTATAACATTCATATACTCATCTTCCAAGTGTAACAAATATCAGCAGTTTGTCACATGTGTTTCAGATATTTTAAGAAGAGAAAAAATGTTAAATATATACCCAAAAAAAGCACTACAAAAATAGTCACACACAGAAACTTGCATTCTAAGAATGTTTCACTGTATCTTGAATCAAGTAGGAAGTGAATATGCCCAGCCTTAAGGAAATAAAAATAAAAATTGTAGTACAAAGCATGGAGAAATGAAAAATTAATAGAAATGTGTACTTTTAAGAGGAGGGGAAAATATCACTCGTTTCCTCTGATAGCGTCAGGAAGTAATTTACTTGGAAAAAATATGGAAAGACTAAGCCACACCTCGAGTCTACGTTTCCTGGAACAGGACAATTGCGCACACACGCACACACTGACTGGCCTCGGTATGTTTTCTCCACAGAGTTTCCAAAATCACTGAGAGGCCAAATACACTTTGTTTCTGATTTCTTTGGCTCATATTTCTAAACACATATCACCTTATCATTTACTATCATATTCCTTGATTTAGACAGTTGAATGGCCTATCATGTAATTCCATAGTGCTGTTAAGTCTTATCACTAATCACTTTATAACTGGGTTGCAAGCCTTTTAACAAGACTTTGGGTGTTAGTATGATTTGAAAGCCCCAGAGCTCAGTGAATGGAAAGGTTATGCACACTGTAAATCTTCAGTGGATACATGTGGTATGACTGAATAAACTGGTATTTTTTAAATTTTTTTAGATTTTATTTATTTTCAGAGAAAGGGGAAGGGAGGGAGAAAGAGGGTGAGAGAAACATTGATGTGAGAGAGCTACATCAATCGGTTGCCTCTCACACACCCCCAACTGGGGATCCGGCCCAAAACCCAGGCATGTGCCCTGACAGGGAATCGAACCAGCAACCTTTCTGTTTGTAGGCCAGCGCTCAATCCACTGAGCTACACTGGCCAGGGCTAACCTGGTATTTTTAATGTATGTATTATAATTAGTGAATTGTCTGTATTTTTAAATTTCCTGTTAACTCAGAGTAAATGCCCTCTATTCCTGAGATCATCACCAAATTCTATTAATTTTAAAAAGCCCATCTCAAGCCCATCCTTCTGTAAGAAGCCTTTCAAGTCCTCCCAACCACAGACATTGACATTTCTAACCCATACGGATCTCTTGGAAAGTTTGGAAATAACTCATACTTTCCTTTAGGTAGTACATTGTGCTTACATTTTAGTTACATTGTAACTTATATTTTCACATTTGTACCTTTTGTCACCATACTACAGGGTGGGGCAAAAGTAGGTTTGCATTCTTCATATGAAAAAAACCCAATAATTAATAAATAATAATACAAGAATAAACTCTGTGTTTCTCATACTCACAACTGTGAACCTCTGGCTCCATCACTGTGGGCTGTGCTCTGAGGCACTTGTGTTAGTCACCCCAGGACAACAGGAAACAATCTCAGCCCCCACTCCGTCCCAACGGTGAGGTACAGAGAGTGAACGGCCGTTTCCTCTGAGGGGTGTCGGAGGAGCGAAGCCAGGAGTGGATGGGAAATTCCTCCCATGGGCTGGGAAGTGCATTGGCTCCTCAGGGAGGTCTATTAACTCCTTCAGGACAAAAGGGCCCATTTCATAAGGGCTTTCTTAAGTAGGAGTTTTCTAATATTTGAGTGCATAAAAATCACAGGAGTTTGTTAAAAATGCAGATTTCCCAGGTCCCACTTGCTAGGGGACTAATTTGTTATGGGTAGTGCCCAGGAATCCACATTTAATGGTCACGATTCTCCCCCTTCCCATTAAGTTGATGCAGATAATTCTCTGGCCCAAATTCTGGAAGGATTGTTAGGCTACCAAGAATTCTTGTCTCTAAATGGGTCAGCATCTTTCTTGGCAGAGCCAGGTCAGTCCAAAGCCACGGATAATATTGACTGGGCTGGTAGGATGACACCCTTACTGCTTCAGCAACATGAATTCTAGTAGAACCGGAAATAAAGAGATAGATATGGTCATTCAAATCCTCAGCAGTTTAAAAGATGAACTCGTCATCCTTTTCTTGGGGTTGCGTGACCATCCAATGAGCGGGGAGTGAGGGTAGTACTGCTAATGCCTGAACAACACAATCGCATGAAAAATAAAAGATGAACTTAAGACCCCCAAATTCTGTCTAGTTCTAGATGACACAATTTAGAGTGCTCCAGGATAAGTCCAGAAAAAGATCAAGATGGTGAAGAACTGGAAAACTATGGCATGCATGGAGTGGCTGAAAGACCGGAAGGGTCTGAAGGCCGTGGGAAAGGACCCACCTCCGTGGAGCTGCAGCAGAGCTGGCAGAAGGTGGGGTGGGGAGGGGGGCATTCGTTCTGTGTGGCTCCAAAGGCATAACACATTCATCCCTGCAGAACTGGACCCTGACCGACATCCCCCCACTGAGTGCATTCGACACAATGTGTCTCACAGAAGTCACTGTGACCACAATGACATGAACAGTAGCATAAATAAATTTAAATGGTAATCAGAATTTGGTTAAATCTTTGAAGTGTCGAAAAACACTTTACAGTAATTCCAAATTGCCCCTGTGCTCTTCCTCCTTCTACCTCCACGTCCCCTTCACTCACTCAGTTTCTGCTCTCTCAAGTATCTTCCTTCCCACTTCTCTATCCAGTGTTCAATTTACTCTTAAAATTAGGCAATTCCTCCAGGAAGCTCTCCTCAATTTCCAGGCAGAGCTCTTGTGATTCTGTAGGTGGGTGAGTCACTAACTAACCTTTTGTTTCTGGCTGTCTTTTCAAAGATGTTTATAGGAACAGCAACCTTGGAAGATGAATACAGTGCCTCCCTCTGAGGGACAAGGCCAATTTGTTTTCTGTGTAGTGTGAGGTTCAGGTTCCCTAAACTCAGGGACCCCAGCTGTGAAGCACGCCCACTGCTTGTGCCGGCTCCATGTGGTTCCCTTTGCGTCACCCTTGTGAGGATTGCTAGCCAATGGGAAGTGATGCGAACATGTGCTTATCTTTGTGTCATGAGTAAGAGTCCTTTGTCATTGATCCAGGAGAATGGTGTCTCCTGCCAGTTTCGTGAAGCTGTGTTAGATAAATCCTTTAGCTTACAAGGAGGGTAAAATCTAAGATCCTACACAGTTCTTGATAAATGGTCTCCCTGATGACTTCTTTTATCATAGTAGTATCTATCTCTTATATTGAAATTATCAGCTTATATTGTGAGACCCTCTAGGGAAATAAGTGATGGTTCCTGACTCATCTTTGCTTTCCCAGTATCTAGCACATGGCAAGCACTTTCATGATAAGAATATCCACTTTTAAGAACATGTGAACTTTCAAAAGCCTATATATCTAAGTCTATTTACTTCAAAGTTTAAACCGTTTACTGAATAATAGCAGTATGTGTTAGCAGTGGAAAGAATTGCTGTGCTTTTGCTTGTATGTGTCCCTGAGTGAATCGGTGAAAGTTCATAAATTTAAAAATTTGTAATTTGAGGAATTTGGTTAACCTCAACTGAACTGAGCAATCAATAAGTTGTACTGAATTCGATTATGTCGTTATTTCAATTCCTCCCTCCAGATGCACTTGTTGCAAGTAAAGACACTTCTTAGAAGAAAGAAGAGCTGTAGGAGTGAAAGTAAGAATGAAGTGATTAAAAAAAACACCCCAGCAATTTGAGGACATACACTTAAGGCTAGAAGAAAGGTCCCTCAGGGGATTAGAAGTCGGTTGGTCACAGGAACATTATTGGGTTCAGCTAGCCAAGGTGACAATGAGATCTCTGCTAATATTTCCCAGCTAATTTTACCTCTAGTTCAATCCTAATGGTTATTATCATCAACCTCCCATACTTTCATTAACTTTGCACCATATGCAATAAAAACATTTGACCCAGAATCAGAAATAGACTTCTCCCAACACACATCCCTAATGAATATTGACCAACTATCCTCCCATTCTTCTCATCTAAACCAAGATTCTGTTTCTCCACCTAGTTCTCCAGCTACCTGTTACTGATCAAGAAGGGCTGATATATGCATTAAGTCTGTATGCCATCTCAGGCAAATTTCTCTGGAGTAATCTTTTGGAATGGGATATAAATAAATGATAAATCTGCCAGAAGAGTACCCCTGAACAGATAACAGACCTGGTGACCCCAGCCCTGAAGAAGTGCAATCAGATAAGTAACTTTAGGATCCAGAATCAAACTCCCACAGAGGTGGCACCAGGCTCTACACAAAGGCAGACATTCTTTTAAAAATTTTTTTTGAGAGTTTAACTATACCACTTTATTTTTTAAAATTTTAAAATTATAGTTGACACAATATTATTTTATATTAGTTTCAGGTGTATAGCATAGAGGTGAGACAACTATGTAATTTACAATGTGATCCCCTTGGTAAGTGTAGTATCCACCTGGCACCATACATAGTTATCACGATATTATTGATTGTATTACCTATGCTGTGCTTTACATCCCTGTGACTATTTTGTAACTATCAATTTTTACTTCTTAAGTCTTTCACCCTTTTTCACCCACACCCCCAATGCCCCTCCCATTTGACAACCATCAGTCTGTTCTCTATATCTATGAGTCTGTTTCTGTTTGATTTGTTCATTTATTTAGACTCCACATGTAAGTGAAATCATATGCAAAGTCAGGCACTCTTGAGCCAGCGGCCTTACATCTCTGGCTCATGTCCTTCCTTTGCCTTTCCCATTGCTTTTTCCTCACAGAGAAAAGAGAAGACACCCAGCCCTGGCTGGTGTAGCTCAGTGGATTGAGCGCAGGCTGGGAAACAGAGGGTCCTGGTTCGATTCCCAGTCAGGGCACATGCCTGGGTTGCGGGCCGGGTCCCCAGTGAGGACCATGTGAGAGGCAACCATACATTGCTGTTTCTGACCCTCTCTGTCTCCCTCCCTTCCCCTCTCTCTAAAAATAAATAAATAAAATCTTAAAAAAAAAAAAAAGAGAAGACACCCAAAGAAGAGACTGAGAGGGAGAAATTTTCCTATAATATGAGTAACACATTGGAGGGAAACTCACTGTAAAAATGTCTCCTTTCACTTAGCATAATGCTTTCCAGATCCATCCATGGTGTCGCGAAGGGTAGGAGCTCCTTCTTTCTTTTTACTGTGTAATATTCTATCGTGTAAATGTACCATAGTTTTTCAATCCATTCATTTACTGATGGGCACTTAGGCCGTTTCCAGCACTTGCTATTGTGAATTGTGCTGCTATGAACACTGGGGTGCATAGGTTCTTTTGAATTGCTGTTTCAGGGTTCTTAGGATATAATAAGCCAGGCAGTGAAAGACAAATACCATATGATCTCACCTATAAGTGCAACCTAATCAACAAAACAAACAAGCAGGTAAAATATAACCAGAGACAGTGAAATTAAGAACAAACTGACAGTAACCAGAGGGGAGGTGGGAGGAGGTAATGGGGGCAGGGGGAAAGAGGAAGTGTTTTCAGGAATATGTGTGAAGGACACATGGACAAAACTAAAGAGGGTAGAATCAAGGGTGGGAAGTGGGGATGACTGGGGTGGTGGTGGGGAAAACAGAGATAACCGTACTTGAACAACAATAAAAAAATGTTCTTAATTAAAAATAAATAAATTAAACTAGCATACCAAAAAAAAAAAAGTATCCTAAATGCTCTCTGTGGCACTGTAAAGCTCACTCCTAAAGCTTGTAAGGGCCTTGGGAAATGCCTTGCATATCTCTGGAGAAAACGACCAAACGCGATTTAACCACCATTTGGTATTGTGGAGGATGGGAGAAAGGGGGTGCTGGGCCCTTCCCCAAATGCCCTCGATGGCCTTGCACAGCCTTCCTACCAAGGGCCATGTGGATCTGCTGCCATCTGCTTGGAGCCTACATTGTCTGCTCCCACGTGAAGCATTTTGCATAATCATTCAGCAGTTGGACGGTTTGAGAAAGCATCTGGACTTACAGCTCAGCCTGTCTTCCCTGAGCATCCTGCTGGTACATCAGGGGTTGCCATATACGGTTTAAAGATGATGTTATTCTCCAGATGGTGCCTGAAGAGAGGGATCCCAACATTTTCAGAGAATCCTGATCATCAAGTACGAAACAAATATTTGTTTACAAGAATTTTTGCTCCTGTATTATTCAGAATAGGAAAAATCTTTAAAAATCCCAAACTACCAATAACAGGGGTTTTGTTCAATAGTTTAATTTGATGCCAATACACTGGAGTAGCACTATTTTAAAAATCATGTTTAAATGGAAATTTGTTAAAGTGAGAAAATACCTTTGAGACATGGTTAGAGACAAAGAAAGATGCAGAAGAACATATACTATGAGCTCTATTTACGGCAGAGATGGAAGATGTTTACACCAAAATATGTATGGTAATTACATGAAATGGTGGTATCATGAGTGAGTTTTTGTTCGTTTCTTCTTCTCTTTTTTTGTAGTTAAAAAATTGTGCATTAAATAATTATTAATTATGCAGCCAGGAAAATCATAAAATAGTGATAATTAAAAATTAAACTAGCAATGATGTGCTTTTAAATCTCCTGGGAAGGATGGTATGACCTTTTTGGAAATATAAGCAAGTCTAAGCAGAAGCCTATTAAAACAGTAACTAAAATCATGTTAATGGATAAAAGGACACAATATTGTAAAAATGTGACTTCTCCCCAAACTGATTTATAAATTTAATGCAAATTTAATCAATTCCAAGCAAATTTGTATGTGTATGTTTGTGTAAAATAGTAAGATACCTCTATAATTTAGGTGAGAAATACAAAAATACAAGAATAACTAAAACCATATTGCAGAAGAAAAGCAAACGTGAAGGTCTTACCCTAATGAATATCAAGACTTTTTATAGAGAAGTTAAGCCGTTTCAGTGTGGGACTAGTTCAAGAATAAACAAATAGATAATGAAAAAGAAAGGAAAGCTTAGAAACAGACTAGCTCAGAGGTGGCCACTTGATTACTGCAGTGCAATGGGGAAAGGTAATGAGGGGCCTAAATAGTCATGCTGGCTGCCTGCAGGGGATACTGACAAAAAATGAATTTTTACCCCCACCTTTCACTGTAAACAAAGTTAATCCTAGATCGACAGATGCTATTACAGATAAAATAATAAAACTTCTCTGTTAAAATACAGAATTTCTTTATAACCTTGAAGTAGGCAAAGATTATATAAATAAAACATACTCAAAAGTACTACCCATAAAGAAAAACAAAGATGTATTGGACTACATTATAATTAAAAACGGCAGTTCAAGTGAAGAGCAGGTATGACAAATGATGACCCCCTCAGAAAGCCACTACCTGATGACACTGGGAAGAGATGGTCTTCAACATCACAGGCTTAACACATTGAACATTGTAGAGATACACAAGTAGTTGACCTTAAAAGAAGCTTTATGTAATAAAGAAAGCATTTTAACTTAAAAACTGAGAACATCAGTTAATGAGAAGACATCATTAAGGCAGTGAAGAGACAAGCTATAGAATGGGAGAAGATACTTGCAAAAGAAATAGATCATAAGCATTTGTATGCAATATAAAATCATAGAAATGAATGGGAAACACAAGATGATGCAATTAAAAAAGGGCAAAAGACATGAAAAGACACTTTACAAAAGGAGATATTCAAATGTCCCATCAATATAGGAAAAGGTACTCAACTTTATAGGTTTTTACAGAAATGTCAATTAAAAACAATTTAAATACCACACTTATATGAATGGCTCAAATGAGATAAGCAACTGCAACTGTTGCTGATATTGTAGATCAAGCTGCATTCTCCTACCTGCTCTTGGTGGGAGGGCACTCTGGGGTAAGCACTTTGCCATATTATTTGACAGTATCTGGTAAGACCGAACATGAGCAATCTCTATTACCAGCAGTTTTATTTGTGAAAATATACCCAGAAGCAATGCATACACATAATCATCATAAAATATATACAAAAATGTATGCAGCAGAATTATTTATAATGACATCAAACTAATGCCAACTCAAATATACATCAAGAGTAGAATAAATACATAAGGACTTCCGGCTAAGATGGAGGTGCAGGTAGACACACTGTGCCTCCTTGCACAACCAAAAGAGGAAAAACAACAATTTAAAAAACAAAAACAGCCAGATCTGACAGAAAATCAAACTGAGTGGAAGTCTGACAACCAAGGAGTTAAAGAAGACACATTCATCCTGACCCATAAGCGGGGTAGAGCCAGGCGGAGAGCACGCAGTGAGACGGCAGTTTGTGGAGCGGTACCAGCAACACTCTAGCTGCCTGGAGAGTCCCCAGGGCAGGCCTGGCCAAAACGTGGCCAGCACATTCAGCAAAACCCACGGCTGGCCGACCCGGACCCAGCAGGGCGAGACTGGTAGACTGGGTGGTCGCTCATTCGCATGCAGATAAACTGGGAGAAAAAGCTGGGGAGCGGAGCAGACTGCGCAACCCACCATCGCGGAGAAATAAAGCCTCAAACCACCAATTGAATACTCCTGTGGGGGTTGAGGTGGTGGTGGGAGGAACTCCCGGCTTCACAGGAGAGTTTGTTGGGAAGACCCACAGGGACTCAAAACTACGCAAGCCCACCCACTCACCCAGGAGCCAGCAAAGAAGGGCCCGACTTGCTTGTGGGTAGCAGGGGAAGTGCGGGGAGCAGAGCAAGTGCCATTGTTCTCTCAGGTCCCGCCCCCACAGGCAATGTCACAACCCAGGGACATGGGTTACCCCACCCTGGTGAACACCTAAGGCTCTGCCCCTTAAAGTAACAGGTGCACTGAGAAAAAATAATGGCCCAAATGAAAGAACAGATCAAAGCTCCAGAAAAAATACAACTAAGTGGCAAAAAGATAGCCAACCTATCAGATGCGCAGTTCAAAACACTGCTAATCAGGATGCTCACAGAACTGGTCAAAAGTTGGTTGCAATTAGAGGAACAAATGAAGAATACACTAAAGGAAATGAGGGGAAATGTGCAGGGAACCAATAGGGATGAGAAGGAAACTGGGACTCAAATCAATGGAGTGGACCAGAAGAAAGGAAAAAACAATCCAACCAGAAAAGAATGAAGAAACAAGAATTCAAAAAAATGAGGAGAGGCTTAGGAACCTCAAGGACATCTTTAAACATCCCAAAATCAGAGTCATAGGGGTGCCAGAAGGAGAAGAGGAAGACCAAGGGATTGAAAACTTACTTGAACAATGAAGGAGAACTTCCCTGATCTGGCAAAGGAAATAGACTTTCAGGAAGTCCAGGAAGCACAGAAAGTCCCAAAGAAGTTGGACCCAAAGAGGAACACACCAAGGTACATCATAATTACATTACCCAAGAGTAACAATAAGGAGAGAATCTTACAAGCAACAAGAGAAAAGGAGACAGTTACCTACAAAGGAATTCCCATAAGACTGTCAGCTGATTTCTCAAAAGAGACCTTGTAGGCAAGAAGGGACTGAAGAGAAGTATACCAAGTCATGAAAGGCAAGGACCTACATCCAAGAATACTCTATCCTGCTAAACTTTCATTTAGAATGGAAGGGAAGATAAAGATAAAGAGCTTCTCAGATAAGGTCAAGTTCAAGGAGTTTATCATCACCCAGCCTTTATTATATGAAATGTTAAAGGGATTTATATAAGGCAAGGAGGGATACCAGCAGGGGAGTGGGAGGGGGAGAGAAGAGGAAAAAGTACAGAGAATAAGTAGCATAAACGGTAGGTAGAAAACAGGGAGGTTAAGAATAGTATAGGAAATGTAGAAACCAAAGAACTTGTGTGTATGACCCATGGACAAAAACTAAAGGGCGGGGAATGGGGGTGGGGTGGAGCAGAGGGGAATAAAAGGGGGAAAATAGGACAACTGTAATAGCATAATCAATAAAATATATTTAAAAAAGAATAAATATATAAATTATAATGTTTTCATACAACAGCAGTAAATCATATGAAACAATGTGGATGATTTTCACAAATATAACATTGAACAAAAAAGCCAGTATATGCTGTATTATTCCATTTATGTAAAATTAAAAAACAAGAAGAGTAATCTGTTTTATATATCAGGATAGCAGATATTCTTAGAAGGGTAATTCCTGTTAAGGAGCATGAAGATATTAGTAATGTTTTTTTTATTTTATTTAGGTGCTGGTTACATGGTATATTCATTTGTAAAACAAATTATTAAACTGAACACTTGTATATGTGTTACATTTTAATAAAATACATACTTAACGAGATGTTGCTAAAGAAAATACATGTTTTATTATGTTATCTGGTGGAAGGTGAATTAGAATAAGATTAAAAAGAAAGATTAAAAGTAAACCTAGGCTTCCAGTCAAGATGGAGGAGTAAGCAACTGCTGTACTGAGCTCCTTTCATGACCACATCAAAATTACAACTAAACTACTAGAACAACCACCACTGAGAACTGCCTGAGACCTAGATGAACAGAAGTCCTAGAACTAAGAATATACAGACTCAAGATGGAGAGCAGGATGACAGCTAGTGGGGAGCAATGAGAGGGTGGAGGGATTGAGCAAATAGGAAGAAGGACTCATGGACATGGACAACAGTGTGGTGATTGCTGGGGAGAGGGAGATGTAAGGGGACTAAATGGTAATGGAAAAAAAGTACAATAAAGATTAAATTTTAAAAAATATACAGAAGAATCCGAGTGGAGACTGGTAGAAAAGGTGGAGACAAAAACAAGATGGCCCAACACCCTGTTGTGGCAGTTAATCTGGAAAGCTGTCTTGGTTGTGGAGGTACCCCCTAAGTAGCGTGGGGTCCTAGCCCCACACCGGTATTCCTAGTCCAGGGTTCAGTGCTGGAAAGAGAAGTCCCCATAACTTCTGGCTGTGAAAACCAGTGGGGATTGTAGCCGAGTGAGATGTAGGGTTGCTAGAATTCCAAGCATTCCTCTTAAAGGACTTACTCATTGAGGGACTTATTTGCTCTGAGCTCTGGAGCTGGAGCAGCAATTTGAAAGGTGCCAGGGACATATAAGGAGAAATTCCATTGTCTGGTTTTGGGGTGAGGGCTTGAGAGGCATCATTCTCCCAGACAGAAGTACTAGCAGAAACCATTATTCCTTTGATGAGCCTTCCCCCTGCAGGCATAGGCAGGTGTTATATCTGAGCCTCCACCAACCTAGCTAACACTGTGTCTATCCCCTAACCTGTGATTCCCTGAGACCAACCCCACCCAACTTGTAGGCTCACCCAAGCCACTTCTGGTGGCCTTTCCATACAAACAGCCTTGGCTCATGCTATTGACTCCTAAAATCTCTCAAAAGTCCAAACACCCAAATAAGCAGTATCTGGTCTCAGAGCACCCTGTACCTCTTGCTAAGCAGCTCTAGGCCCAGTGCTAGTAACAGGCAGCCAGCCTCTGTTTGAAGCTTGGCCTCTCTCAGATACCTCCAAGCCTAGCCCAAATGGCAACCATTTGCAAATCACTTTGTAGCTTATGCCCGGTGGCCATGGGCAGGACACAGGCAGTGGCTGACCTTGGCCTGAATCTCCTGGGAGGCCTCAGAGCCAGCACACCCAGTGTGCAGCTTCAGACCACACTGCAGCACCACCCAAGCACCTCCACAAACAACACACTCAAGGGAAGGACTTGGCAGGCACCAGAGCCCTGCTGAAGCAAGTCCTGCTCTGTGAGGTTAACTCCTGTACAGAAGCTCCTCCACTGTGATCTCAGCTGGTTCTTGCAATTTGGGGGTAAATCCCTCCCCTTGATATGCCAACAGTAATCAAGTTTAAACTACAACAGGAGGATGCACATAACTCACACAGAGAGGAGTATCTGGAGCACCCTGCTCAGGTGCCCTGGAATCTATATCACTGAATCCCACAGGACACTTTCTACATGAGGCCACTCTGCCAAGACTAGAGAATGCAGCAGCTCTACCTAATACATAGAAACAAACATAGGGAGGCAACCAAATGGGAAGTCAAAGAAACATGTCCCAAATGAAAGGACAGGACAAAACTCCAGACAAAAAGAACTAAACAAAATGGAGCCAGGCAATCTACCAGATGCCAAGTTCGAAACAATGGTTATAACGATGATTAACCAACTTAGGGAAAGAATAGATCGATTTAGTGAGAACTTCAACAGAGAGATAGGAAACATAAAAAGGAGCCATCAGAAATGAAGGATACAATAACTGAAATAAAAAATATACTAGAAGAAATAAACAGGAGAATATATAAAGCAGAGGATCAAAATACCAAATTGGAAGATAAGGTAGCATAAAGCACCCAATCTGAACAGCAAAAATAAAAAAAAAATTAAGCTGAGATAGTTTAAGGGGCCTCTGGGACAACATAAGCCTATGAAACTCTACATCATAGGGGTACCAGAAGGAGAAGAGAGAGAGCAAGGAATTGAAAACCTATTTGAAATAATGATGACAGAAAAGTCCCCTAACCTGGAGAAGAAAATAGACACTTAGGACCAGAAAGTTCAGAGACTTCCAAACAAGACAAATCCAAAGAGGCCCACACCAAGACACATCAAAATTAAAATGTTAAAACTTTAAAGACAAAGAGAGAATCTTAAAAGAAGCAGTAAAAAAGCAGTTAGCTATCTTTAAGGGAGTTTCCATAAAATTATCAGCTAATTTCTCAACAGAAGCTTTTCAGGCAAGAAGGGATTGGCATGAATATTAAAAGTGATAAAAAGTAAGATCCTAAAACAAAGATTACTCTATCCAGCAAAGCTATCATGAAGAACTGAAGGATAGATAAAGAGCTTCTCAGAGAAGGAAAAGCTAATGAATTCATTACCACCAAACCAGTATTATAAGAAATGTTAAAGGTCTTCTTTAAAAAGAAGAAAAAGACCAAAAATAAAAATAATAAAATGGTGATAAATACATATCTATCAATAATTAGTTTAAATGCAAATGGATTAAGTGCTCCAATCTAAAGACACAGGGTGGCTGAATGGATAGGAAAACAAGACCCTTACATATGCTGCCTACAGAGATTCACTTCAGATCACAACACATACACAGACTGAAAGTAAAGGGCTGGAAAAAGATATTTAATGAAAATGGAAGTGAAAGAAGTCAGGGTAACAATACTCATACCAGACAAAACAGACTTTAAAACAATGGCTATAATAAGAGAAAAAAAGTTCCACTTCAGCATATTTATCCAAAGAAACCCAAAACATATTTCTAAACATATTTCTAAAAGGTATATGTATCCATGTGTTCATTGCAGCATTATTTACAATAGCCAAGATATGGAAGCAACATAAGTCCCCATAATAGATGAATGGATCAAGAAGTGGTACATATATACAAAGAAATATTACCCTGTCATAGAAAGGAATGCGCCCTGGCTGATGTGGCTCAGTGGATTAAGCACTGGCCAAAGGGTCACCGGTTGATTCCCAGTCAGGGCACACGCCTGGGCTGTGGGCCAGGTCAGGTCCCCAGTGTAGGGGGGGAGGGTGAGAAGCAACCACACATTGACGTTTCTCTCCCTCTCTTTTTCCCTCCCTCCCCCTCTGTCTAAAATAAATAAATAAAATCTTTTCAAAAACCTGTAGGATTATGGACATCAGATAACTCTCTGAATGGACCTACTACAAAAAGCTGTGAATTACATTGTATGCACACTGTTATTATTCAGGCAGCTGACTTTTCTATTCTTCTATTCTGAATATCTATGCAGAAGATCAACTTCTCTGTTTCTGTGTTAATGGAAAAATCACGAACATCAGAAGGTCAGTGTGGTAAACACAAACCAACCCAAGGGGGCTGACAAATACCAAACAAATACATCTTCAAACCTAAGTTAAGCCAAAATGTATAACTTATAAAAATCATGTTCCCAGCTAAAACAAAAATACTTTGTGCACGATAGTGGGCTAACTTCAACAAGAGCATTTAATAGTATATCAAATGTCCCCTACATCAGCCATGATTAATTAGTATAAGGCAACAATTATAACGATGATGTGGAAATACCAAGATATTATCTGAATGAAGCAGTGATTATATCAGAAAAGATTTCAGAGATAATTCTGCCAGAAATCATGTCATCAGACTTGCTACACAAATGATCATTACTGAAGCTGAGTGATACTTGGAGCTTCCAGTCTCTACTTTTGTGTATCTTTGAAAAGTGGTAAGCATTTACCTCAATAAAAAGTGATAAGAAACAAGAAAATTATGGAAAACCCTAAATCATTTTTTTACTTCCTTAGAAGTAGGAATAAAGTTTTAAGTGACATCTTATAGAAAAAAAGTGAATCATTCTTCAATGAGTATAACTGGCCTTTACCACAAATGCAGTTCATACTCATTAAAAAAATTATGGTGAAAAACAAAATGTAAACTTAATTGAAAAACAAAACAAAACAAAACCCCAAACAAACCCAACTTGTCCTCAAGCTTCTACGTGTGTTGAAGTCCTGAAACCTAGGCAGGACAGAGGCTCCAAACATGTTTTCCTCTTTGAGTTTCCTGAATTCTGACTTGGTCTTTACAGTAAATTCTCGATTTGGTTCCTCTTGGTAGCTCCTCTTGGAGATCCAGCCCTCAGCTTCCTGCCTGACTCCAGCTTGTCTCAGCCTCAGTCCATCTCAGGACTGATTCATATCCAATCCATGGATTCATCTCCTTGATTTTTGCCTTCACATCAGCAGTCTCTAATTAGCTTACAGTCTGAGTTGATGAACTCACCATTCAGATGAACCTTGGTAGGAAACATAAAATTATTAAAGGAGTTTAACAACCATTGAAATTGAAGCAGTAACCAAAAAGTTCCCGACAAACAAAAGCCCTGGGCTGCATGGCTTCACAGGTGAATTTCACCAAACATTCAAAGAAGATCTAACACTTATCTTTCTCAGACTATTTCAAAAAATTCAAGAGAAGGGAAAGCTCCTAAGCTCATTTTACCAGGCCAGCATTATCATAATTCCAAACCCAGATAGGACACTACAAAGGAAGAAAATTACAGGCCAATATCAGTGATGAATATAGATGCTAAAATCCTCAACAAAATATTAGCAAACCAGATCCAGCAATACATTCAAAAGATCATGCACCATGATTAAGTGGGATTTATTCCAGGGATGCAAGGTTGGTACAATATCTGCATATCAATAAATGTGATCCACCATATAAACAAAATAAAGAATAAAAATCACATGATCATATCAATAGATGCAGAAAAAGCATTTAATAAAATCCAGCACCCATTTGTAATAAAAAAAAATAACTCTCAGCAAAGTAGGAATAGAGGGAACATACCACCATATAATAAAAGCCATATAAGAGAAACTCATAGCCAACACCATACTCAATGTACAAAAACTAAAAGTGTTTCCATTAAGTTCAGGAACAATACAGGGATGTCTGCTTTCACCACTCTTATTCAACATAGTACTGGAAACCCTCATCATAGCAATCAAAACAAGAAGAAGAAATAGAAGGCATCCAAATTGGAAAGCAAGAAGTAAAACTGTCATTATTTGCAGATGACATGATATTATATATAGAGAACCCTAAAGATTCCACCAAAAAAAAAAAAAAAAAAAAAAAAAAAAAAAAAAAAATTAAAAAAAAAAAAAAAAAAAAAAAAAAAAAAAAAAAAAAAAAAAAAAAAAAACAACCCTAAAAATCAGTTGCATTTTTATATACCAATAAGAAACTATTAGAAAGGGAAACTAAGAAACAATCCCATTTATAATCACATCAAAAATAAATAAATAAAATACCTAGGAATAAATTTAACCAAGGATGTAAAGACCTGTACTCAAAATTATAAGACACTGAAGAAAGAATTTGAAGAAGATACAAATAAGTGGAAACATGTATCGTGTTCATTAAAATGTCCATACTACCCAAAGCAATCTCTACATTCAATGTAATTCCTATCAAGATACCAATGGGATATTTCACAGAACTAAAACAAATATTCCAAAAATGTTTATAAAACCACAAAAGTCCTCAAATAGCCACAGTGGTCTTGAGAAAGAAGAACAAACTTGGAGGAGTCATTCTACCAGTTGTCAAGCCCTACTACAAGGACATAGTAATCAAAAGAGTATGGTATTGGCATAAGAACAAATATATAAATCAACGGAACTGAATAGAGAGCCCAAAAATAAACACACAGACTTCCTGCTAAGATGGAGGCATAGGTAGATACACTGTGCCTCCTCGCACAACCAAAAGAAAGACAATAACAAATTTAAAAACAAAAAACCACCAGAACTGACAGAAAAGCAAACTGTCTGGAAGTCCGACAAACAAGGAGTTAAAGAAGAAACATTCCGACAAACAAGGAGTTAAAGAAGAAACATTCACCCAGACCAGTAGGAGGGGCAGGGATGGGCAGCCGGGCAGAGAGGACTTGCAGCAAGGCGGTGGCTGGTGGACAGAGGGAGGCAGCAGCTGGCAAGCAGGCAGCCCCATGTTTGCGTGCAGATAAACTGGTAGGAACAACTGGGGGGTGAGACCGACCATGCAACCCAGGGTCCCAATGTGGGGAAATAAAGCCTCAAACCTCTGATTAAAAACACCTGTGAGGGTCCTGGTGGCAGGAGAAACTCCCAGCCTCATAGGAGAGTTTGTTGGAGAGACTCACAGGGTCCTAGAATGTACACAAACCCACCCACCCAGGAATCAGCACCAGAAGGTTCCAATTTGCTTGTGGATAGCAGGGGAAGTGACTGAAAACTGGCTGAGTGGAGCAAGCGGCACTGTTGCCTCTCGGACCCCTCCCCCACACACAGCGCCACCCTGTGAACACCTAAGGCTCCACCCTTACCATGTAACAGGCACACTGAGATTTAAAAAAAAAGGCCCAAATGAAAGAACAGATCAGAGCTCCAGAAAAAATATAACTAAGTGACAAAGTGATAGCGAACGTAACAGATGCAGAGTTCAAAACACTGGTAATCAGGATGCTCATAGAATTGGTTGAGTATGATTGCAAAATAGAGGAAAAAATGAAGGCTATGAAAAGTGAAATAAAGGAAAATACATAGGGAACCAACAGTGAAGGGAAGGAAGCTGGGACTCAAATCAACAGTTAGGAGCAGAAGGAAGAAATAAACATTCAACCAGAGCACAGCAAAGAAACAAGATGCAAAAAAATGAGGAGAGGCTGAGGAAGCTCCAGGACAACTTTAAAGGTTCCAACCTTTAAAGGATGAATCATAGAGTTGCCGAAAGAGAAGAGGAAGAGCAAGAAATTGAAAACTTATTTGAAAAAAATAATAAAAGAGAACTTCCCCTATCTGGCAAGGGAAATAGACTTCTATGAAGGCCAGGAAGCTCAGAGAGTCCCAAAGAAGTTGGACCCAAGGAAGCACACACCAAAGCACATCATAATTACGTTACCCAAGATCAAAGATAAGGAGAGAATCTTAAAAGCAGCAAGAGAAAAGGAGAGAGTTACCTACAAAGGAGTTCCCATTAGACTGTTAGCTGATTTCTCAAGAGAAACCTTACAGGCAAGAAGGGGCTGTAAAGAAGTATTTGAAGTCATGATAGGCAAGGACCTACATCCAAGATGACTCTATCCCCAAAGCTATCATTTAGAATGGAAGGGCAGATAAAGTGCTTCCCAGATAAGGTCAAGTTAAAGGCGTTCATCATCACCAAGCCCTTACTATATGAAATGTTAAAGGGACTTATCTAAGAAAAAGAAGATAAAAAATATGAACAGTAAAATGGCAACAAACAACAAACTCACAACAATCAACAACTGAACCTAAAAAAAAAAACAAAAACCCAAACAACTAGAACAGGAACAGAATCACAGAAATAGAGACCACATGGAGGGTTATCAGCAGGGGAGGGGGAGGGGGAGAAAGGGGGAAAAAGTACAGGGAATAAATAGCATAAATGATAGGTAGAAAATAGACAGGGGGGAGTTAAGAATAGTATAGGAAGTGTAGAAGCCAAAGAACTTATATGTACAACCCATGGACATGAACTAAAGGGAGGGGAATGCGGGTGGGAGGGGGTGTGCAGGGCAGAGGGGAATAAAGGGAAGGAAATGGGACAACTGTAATAGCATAACCAATAAAATATACTTTAAAAAAATAAACCCACAACTTTAAGGTTCATTAATATTCAATGAAGGAGGTAAAACATACAATGGGGTAAAGATAGTCTATTCAATAAATGGAGTTGAAAAAATTGGAAAGATACATGCAAAAAAGTAAAATTAGACCACCTTCTTCCACTATACAGAGGGATAAGCTCAAAATGGATTAAAGACTTACATATAAGACTCAAAACCATAAAAATCCTAGAAGAAAATAAGGCAGTAAAATTTCTATCAATTCTCACAGCAATATTTTTTCTGATATATCTCCTCAGGCAAGGGAAACAAAAGAAAAAGTAAACAAATGGGACTACATCAAACAAAAAGTTTTTGCATGGCAAAAGAACCCATCAACAAAGTTTAAAGACAACCCACTGAATGGGAGAGTATATTCACCAATGATACATGTGATAAGTAGTTAATATCCCAAATTTATAAATAACCTATACAACTCAGCACCAAAAAAACAAACAATCCAATTTAAAAATGGGCAAAGGACCCACATAGACATCTCTCCAAAGAGGACATACAAATGACCAATAAACATATGAAAATATGCTCCAAGTCACTAATCATCTGATAAATGCAAATTAAAACCACAATGAAATATACCTCACACCCGTCAGAATGGCTGTCATCAATAAATCAACAAAAAACAAGTGTTGGTGAGGATGTAGAGAAAAGGAAACTCTTGTGCACTGTTGGTGGGAATGCAGATTGATGCAGCCACTCCGGAAAATAGTATGGAGTTTTCTCAAACAACGAAAAGGGAACTGCGTTATGACCCAGCATTTCCACTTCTGGGAATATTTGAAGAAACCTGAAACACTAATTCAAAAGAATATATACACCCTTATGTTCATAGCGGCATGATTTACAATAGCCAAGATCTGGAAGCAGCCCAAGTGCCCATCAGTAGATGAGAAGATAAAAAAGATGTAGTACATTTACACAATGGAATTCTACTCAGCCATGAAAAGAATGAAATCTTACCTTTTCCAACAGCATGGATGGACCTGGAGAACATTATGCTAAGTAAAGTAAGCCAGTCAGAGAAATACAAATACCATATGATCTCACTTATAGGTGGAATCTAATGAACAAAATAAACAAACAAACAAAATAGAAACAGACTCACAGATAATAGAAAACAGCTGTCAGAGTGGAGCTGGGCTGGGGGGGACTGGATGAAAAAGTTGGAGGGATTAAGGTAAAAAACTCACAAAGAGTCACAAAGGACCATATGGTGAGCATCAGAGGGAAAGGAGGTGAGGGGAGATAGAAAGGGTGAAGGGGGGATACATGGTGCTGGAAGGAGACTTGGGGTGGTGAATGCACAATACAATATACAGATGCCATATAGAATTGTACACCTGAAACCTGTGTAGTTTTATTAACCAATGTCACCCCAATAAATTCAATACAAATTTTTTTAAAAGATGCTTTATTTTACAGACAACAATAGCTCTGTCTCTCTCCGTTCTGGTTTTTATAAAGCTCCCGGAAACAAAAAGTAAAGAATCTTCACCAGAGAAGACAATAAGGTAAGAGTTGTGAACTCAAATGCCCAAAGGGTCCAAGCAAACGAAAATGATTAAACTTTTGTGAAAATGCGTTTTCTTATTAAAAGAAAAGCATATGCTCTTTTTCATTTTTCTAAAATTGCACAGCTCCCTGCCCTTACCAGTGTGTCTCAGTTGGTTGGGCACCACACCGCAAACCGAAAGGATGCCAGTTCAATTGCTGGTCAGGGCACATGCCTGGGCTGCGGGGTCAGTGCCTGGTTGGGGCAGTCCATGTCTCTCTCACGCATCGATGTTTGTCTAACTCTTTCCCTCCCTTCCCTTCTTTCTGAAAACATAAAATAATTAAAATCTTTTAAAAAAATAAAATTATACAGCGCTCAGTCTAAACTTGTGGTACAGAGGATATGTGTTTACTATACACATGAAGAGTAACTGTGTAAATGAAATCGTTAAAGGCAATTCCTCTTAGACCGGGCATGCACTGTAGTAAAGTACAAGGCTCATGCCTCGTGCACGATAGATACCTGGCACTCTGTTCCACCTGTGTGGGGCTGTGGAGAAGTACAGACCCAGGGCAATAAGAGATAGAATCTGACTGGTAAATTTTAATCAAAAAACTTAAAAAACCATGGAAGGCAAATAAAAAGTGTTTGGGGCTGGATTCAGCCCAGGGATCATTAGTTAACAACCTCTCCTATGAATTAATTGCATGTTCATTAAATTCATCCCTTCATTAGAGCAATTTCAGAGGACTACTTGAGATCCTGGTGCTGCATAGTTTTGGAACAAGGAGGAAAGAGTCAATGTCAACCACTTTTTATCAGATTCAGAGACAGAACCAGATTTAGGTGGGTAAGCCAATTCATTCATTTATTTATTTACTCAGTGACCATTTACTGAGCAGCTGCTTTCCAGATGTACTTCAATTTGGTTAGGTTTGGATTATTTATTTTCTAATGGACAACCAAATATAAGCAAATACACAAACCAAGAAAGCTTTTGGTTCAATGACAAGCCTGGACTTAAGATGCAGAAACTGTGGCCTCTCTCTGGGAAAACTATTTGGCACCAGTTTTTATGGTAGTTACTCAGGGGTTATTTGTGGAATCTAGGAGGAAATTAAAAGCCTCTAAACCACACCAAAGTCTTTTCATTGCTCAACTCAAATTTAGAATAAAGAAACCAAGGATAGAGAAAAGGCTCACTAATCACGAACAGTTAAATAACTTAATCCACACAGAATAGTTAGAAGTAGAAATAGCAGTTAAGGCTAAGGTTCTAAGATTTAAGATGAGATCCAAGAGCAAAGTTTCATGTATACCCAAGTGGTCCCCCTATTCCACCTTTTCAGTTTATTTTTGTTTTAAAGGGAAGGGCGCAAAGAATAAAATTCTGCCAGTCCAATAGCTTTTTATTTTTTTCCCCTAAGAAAAGGAGCGTTGAAGTCACTACTTTTTTGTTGTTGTTACTTTCTCTGCGGTCTAGTTTTGCCTTACATATATACAAGCCAATCTTAAATAAATATTTTTCTTCTCCCAATATCACCCAAAGAACCCAAACGTTAATATTTCCAATGACAGCAATTACCGTTTTATGCAACAGCAGTTCTCCTACTCAGGGGCTTCCCAGAGAAGATGTCGAAGCTGCCAACTCAACCCATATTGAGTGCAGGGTCAAAGTGAATCCTTTCCTGGAACCAAAGTGCGTCTTTCTGAACTTTGTTTAGAGATTTTAATTTCTTCTCTTTTCGGTTCCAGCAGAGCTTATGACAAAGACATACAAGCACATTCTTTAGCAATGCCAAGGTCAAGATCATAGGACAAAAGGGCCCTGTGGTTTATTCCTTCTTATCAACATTTGTGCAGATGAAAAAGGATTACTGAATTTCCCTGTATTAAGGTAGTCAAAAATCATGTGTAATTTATAAAAAAAAAAATTGGACTGGATTTTGTTTGCCTAGACCTCATCCTCATAGAAAGAAATGGAAATTCCTGGCAAACTCTCCTTGGCTTACTGTAACCTTCTCACGCCCATATTACTTTCCTTATACCTGCTTCTTCTAGCCTAACATCTGCTGATTCATGGGCAGGGGATGGAGCCTTGGTGAACACAGCATACGACTCTCTGCCTCCTGGATTTCTCAGCAGTGCCTTTATCTAGAAGCAGCCCGTCCCTGAGGGTCACTAGTACAATGGAAAAGTCCTGACCTTGGAGTCAGAAGTCCAGCTGGACAAGTTCATCTCAGTAGCTTCAGTTTCTTCCTCCGTTTAAAGGCGATAAATACCCATGTTACACAGTGGCAATAAAAATTATATTAAATAAGGAACATAAAATATTAGAATGGCACTTTGTGCCAAAAAAAAGTTTCTAATAAATGAAGATTGAATGTGAATTTCTAAGAAAACTGGCATCTTGAATATTGATCACAACATTGTGTATTATTCACAAAACTCCAAAAGAACAGGCAACCTGAGTTACTTATCAATATAGCTCTTTTCTTGGTTTTAAAAAGCCTGACTGCTCTGGAATTTTACTAAACTAAGCAAATGTTATTCTTTCAAAATAAACACAGGCTCCAAGCTGTGCTGCTAGGAACACCATCACAGAACTCAAACACATGTTCAAAACATAAAAGTTTTGAAATTCCAAAATCAACTATCCAGGAAATTAATATAAAATTTAAAGCAGAACAATTTTTCTAGTTGAAAATTCTGTTTATTTTTAATCCAAACATTTTATAAATCTAAAAAAAATGATTGATTATATTTTCAATGTTCACTTTGGTCCATTTGATTCTATTCGGTTAAACGGTTATGGAATCTGGCCAGATTTTTTTTCTCAGAGTCAAGGGTCATTCCTGTAAAAGATCAAACCCACTGAGTCTCTTGACAGACTGACAGTAGATTCTATTCCTTCTTATCAACCTTTGTGCAGTTCAGACTCTGCAGCAAAAACTGCACACATGACCTTTAAGAAAAATGTATTGACATATAACATTCCTACAGAAAAGTGTATACATCATACATGTACAGCTGAAATAAATTTTACACCTGATCACACCCATGTAACAGCACCCAAATCAAAAACCAGAGCAACACCAACATCTCAGAAACCCCCTGGTGCCCCCTCCTGAGCACTGCCTACCCCAGAGTAACCCGAGAACATTAAGAGAGTGAGTTTTGCCATTTTTTACATGTTATATAAACTGACTCATACAGTAGGTATTCTCTTTTGATCTGACTTCTAGTTCGACATATGTTTCTAAGTCTGATCCACATTTTTGTTTATATCTGTCTATCAAGGTAATATTTAATTGGGTGAATATATCACAATTTGTTTACCTATTGTGCAGATGGATATTTGGGGCTTTTTCTTCCAGTTTTTGGCCTTTACAAATAGTGCTGCAATAAGCATTCTAGTCTTTTGGTGAGCATATGTATATATTTCTGTTGGTTATAGACCTAGAAATGGTACTTACAATGTTTTAGATGAACATATCTCTGGCTTTAGATGATGCTTAACAGTTATCTTAAATGACTGTGCCAAAACATACTCCCATCCACAGTATATAGAATTCTGATTGATCTGCATCCTCATCAACATTTGGTATTGTCAGTCTTTTTTATATGAGCCATTCCTCTAAGTGTGCAGTGTTATTATACGGAAAATGTAAATTTTGACGCAAACATATTTGTATAAAGAAAACATTATATATTATTTGCCTTGAATAAATATTGTCAGAGAAGTAATTTTTTAGGATTAGGACTCAAACTCCCACAGAGATGAGCTTCCTATGTGTTCTTCACAGTACAGACAAATAGCGTGGAGATTTTAAGACCGAGGCTTTGACGAATTGAAGCCACAAACGAACTGGTTAGCTTTCCACAAAGTAAAACTCTTCCGACCCAGAAGTGGAGCACCTAATGTTTGCTAGCAACCTTGTAAACAGAGGGTGGCGGCTCCCAAGGCCTGTGGCATCAAGTGGGTGGATGGATCACCACGAAGCCATCAGGGAGAACAGAAAAACTCAATTTTTTTGTTTTTTTGTTTTCCAATGGTACTGCTATAAAATTCATCACTATATACCTGATATAAAAATCCTTTTTACTATATTAGCGTACTAGTTAAGCATAGAATCTGGACCAGGCTGCCAGGATCTGACTCCTGGGTCTAAACTTTCTAGCTTTCTGACCTTGCCCAAGTTTCTTATCCTCTCTATATCCCAGTTTCCTCATTCATAAAATGTGAAAATAATACCTACTAAAAGCATTGTCATGAAGATTAAATGTGAGTTCAATGAGTTATATAAAATGCTTAGAACAGTGTCTAGCACATGGTTGGTATTATATAAATATTTGTCAATATTTTATAGTATTATATCATGAAACTATGCTATATCACCTAAGATAACCTTCCAACAGTCCTTAAAGTCTGTCATCACATGTGGACAGATTTTCCACGTGCAAAGGAGGAGAAGTTAGGAGTTATGAATTACTGACCAAGCACACTGGTCAGTATGAATTCTGGGATCTCTTGCAACTATGAGATTTTCTAACTGTGAGATGGAGTCAAATTGAGTCTTAGAATAAGAGGTGTGGTTTGATATCTGGGCTTGCCGACTTTTTAATCTTGGAACTTCTTGCTTATTTCATGGATAACATAGACCACCTCACCAAATAAAGACCTATCTTAGGGGAACTTATACAGAAGTTAATCAAGAAATAAAAATTCATCTAGCTAAGCAATTATATCTGGTAGAATTTATTATAGAAAATAAAGGAAAATCAAACTCAAAAATGCCCAATGACAAAGGGAAATTTAGTGTCTGTAGACAATCAGGCTTCAGGTATATTTTGATCAGGCTCTAATCCCATTCCTCTGACATTGTTGTTACAATGTCCTTCTCCATTCGTCACTGCCAGAAGAATCATGACTACATGCTTTCTCATTCACATCGAAAGAGAAGGGGCATCTCTTCCCACAATCATTAAGCCAAAGTCCTCATCAGTGTCACGATGGAGCCTGCAACACTGACTCTGAGAGAAGAGCGGTGGTGAAAGTGTAGAGATGACCTGGATAATCTAGGCATAGAGCTGGGCACAGGGTAAACCACACAAAAATCTCAGTGCTGCTATGTGTCAGGAAGCATGGAATAAATATGGGGGTGAGTGGGGACAAAAATGAGGTTCACACGATCAGAGATGGTTATAGCATTAATTTGGATGTGGGAATCTGAAGATAAGATGGAATCGCATCATAAAAGGGCAAGGAAATGTAGAGACAAGAAGGAAAGAGAAGAGTAAGAACTGGAATCTTATAAACATCATATCTGAGGTCAGTTTTATTTAATCTGGTCATAAAATATTTTGGAGGAAAGAACCGGGATTGAAGATTTGTTGATTATTGACCTACTGACTTATTCTCGTAGCAAAACACACATATTGAAAATAAACTGTATGTGGAAAGACTGCTTTATAGAGAGTGGGTGGAAGATTTGTTTCGAAATGGGTAAGGGCTTGTAGTGTTAAATAAACATAACTCAAATTGCCCTGAGAATGCCAGACTCCTTCTAGGCTCTGTGCCTAGAAAGGTCCATGTCCAGAATGCCTCCCTCTCCCCCCTACCCCCTCCACCACCTTTCTGCTTGGAACCCTCCCTTCAACACCCAATTTAAATGTCATCACTTCCATAAAATCTTCTTTGCTTTTCAAGGAGAAATAATTACTTCAACCCTTGTGTTTTATAGCAGTTGCTACAATGCCTCTAACATAGCATTGCTTCACTGTAGTCATCTGCATGGCCTAGACTCGCACTGTCCAGCTATGAGCTCTCTGAAGCTATTTAAGTTAAATTAGTTATACTTAAGTAAGCTTAAAACTTCAGTTCTTTAGTCATGCTAGTCACATTTCACATGTTCAATAGCCACATGTATCTAGTGCCTATTGCATTGGACAGTGCAAATATACCTGATTTCCTTCCCTGCGGAAAATTCTATACGACAGCATCTCTAAACTATAAGCTCCGGAAGGGTGTGAGCATTCTTTTAATCATCTCTGTATCCATAGGGCTTAGGACCACATTTTGCACATGACACATCCTTAAGATATATTTGATTGATTGATTGTTAATAGACATGATTCTAGTTCATACTGTTAAGTAGTAACTATGTTAGGCACCATACAAAGCACTTCATAGAAGCCATCTAGTTAAATGTAATGGCCATAATAACCATATAATTTAAAGTACTACTTTTATTTCTATCTTATAGATAAGAAAATAAGCTCAGAAGCAATTACTAAAAGAATAGTCTTAAAAAAAAAAAAGAAGTTTTTATTTTGAAAAGATGTAGCCTAAGAGTGATATGACTTTGGTTTATGAAAACCACAAAAGGAATGAATAATGTAAAGAGAATCTATTTCACTAAATAAATCTCCAGATACACCTGATACCAGAACTTCAAAGAACTAGCCATAGGCAATACTAGTACCAAAGACCAATTAAAGAATATGAACGATAAAACTAAGCCTATAGTTAGAAATAGTGCTCAAGACCTTGTCAAAAAAGAGAGTTAGGCATCTTTTAAAGATTTAATAATTATTAACAATTTGGGACAAATAGGACAAATAAAACAAAACAACTAACTTGTCAGGGCAGGTAGTATATATACGAAATCAACTCCATTCAAGGAATAAAAAAATAAAATAAGAAAGAAGGAATAAATTAATAAATAATAAATAGGTTTAAAAATATAAATATATTTAAAAATCACACTTAGGAAATTGGAAAGTCTGGGAGGCATCCCTTGTCCTAATATCTGGTCTACATTTAGGACTGGGTGAATCAGAGCCATGAACCCTGTGGCATTTCTTTTGATTAGTTCCAGTTCGCCTGTAAAATAAGGGCCATAAAACCTTCTCCATTGGTCGGTGAGGCTTAAACACGAACATTACAAATGATTAAGAACAACACATTTTTCAGTTTTGTAGGTGAGAAAAAAATTAATAGTCTGTGGATTGGTTCTGCTCGACACTGACTAGAAATAATGTAGCTAAAGTCTTCTTTGAATATAAGCCTCAGAAGAGACAAATAATTTGCACAAGAAAAAACTCCTTCAGATGGTCAGAGAATGTAGCCGCAACACCTGCCTGGAACTTTGAAATGCTCAGCTTTGGCCAGATGTTCTGTAGATGAGAGAAAGCTAGAGAATGAGCACAAATCCATTCCCAATCAAACACAAACGGATCTGTTTCTCATCAGACATTGTTGTCTGGCTGAAGGAAAATGTTTCTTTTGGCACACCCATTCGGCTGGATTGACAAAATTTAGAGACCTTGGAGGCGGAGGAATGATTTGAGAAGGGAGGTTTAGAGATCTGCCGGCTTTCTCCTTAAGACACGTGCTGCATTTCGAAGTTGCCCATGGAAGAAGGTTAAGAGGAGGAAGAGAAACCCCTCAAAAAGCGGGAACGTAATTGGGAAGTTTCCAAGTTTTGGCAAAACAACTGGAATGAGGGATTCAGCAGTGGGAAGTGGCCCCAGGTGCTTCCAGTGAGAAGGTCACACTGTGGGAAGTAAGTCTCCTCCTACCTGGCAGTTAATCTCCGGAGTTAAGAGGCAGCAACAGTTTCTTGATTATTTAGGGTCTTAGTCTTAGTGGCCAGCTGTGATGGTTAATTTTTAAAAAATTTTTATTTTGTATTGGTTTCAGATGTAAAGCTTAGTGGTTAGACAATCATATACTCTACACGGTGTTCCCCTGAATATTTCCAGTACCCTAACTGGCATCATACATAGTTATTACAATATTATTGACTATATTTCCTATTCTTTACTTATTTCCCCATGACTATTTTATTACTGCCAATTTGTGCTTCGTAGTCCCTTTACCTCTTTAACCCAGTGCCTCAACTCCCATCTTCCTCTGGCAACTACCAGTTTTCTCTGAATCTGTGAGTCTGCTTCTGTTTTGTTTATACATTTATTTTGCTCTTTAGATTCCACATGTAAGTGAAATTATATGGTATTTGTGTTTCTTTAACTGGCTTATTTTACCTAGCATACTAGTCTCCAGGTCCATCCATGCTGTCACAAATGGTAAGATTTCATACCTTTTTATGACCAAGTAATATGCCATTGTATATATACGTATCACAACTTTTTTACCCACTCATCTATTGGTGGGCACTTGGGTTGCTTCCATATCTTGGCTATTGTAAATAACACTGCAACTAACATAGGAGTACATATATTCTTTTATGTTTATGTTTTGGATTTCTTTGGATAAATCCCCAGGAATGGATTCATTAGTTTATAAGGCAGATCCATTTTTAATTTATTGAGAAAACTCTATTTTATTTCTCCACTTGGCTAGGTTTTAGTGCTCAAAACCTAGTACTGGTTAGCCAAACACTAGTCTAGATGTTGCTGTAAAGGTATTTTGTATATGTAATTAATATTTATAATCAGTTGACTTTAAATAAAGGAGATTACCCTCAATAATGGTGATGGGCCTCATCTAATCCATTGAAGATTTTTAAGAGCAAAAACTGAGGTTTCTTGGAAAAGAACTTCTGCCTCAAGACTGCAGCATAGAAATCCTACCTTGAGTTTCCAGACTGCTAGCCTCCTGTATGGATTTCAGATTCAAGACTCCAACCTCAACTTTTGCCTGATTTTCTCTCTGCCAGTCCTATAGATTTCAGACTTGCCAGGCCCTATAATTCCACAAGCCAGTTCCTTAAAATCTACCCCCCTACACACCCACACACAGTGTTCTGTTTTTAGAGGGATTCTGACTGATACACCCAGTCATTAATCCTAACAGGCCCACACACAAAGCAGATCCCTTCAAACATGTCTGAGTTCTTAGGAGGTACAAATATAGGACCTTATTTCGGGAAACAATACATCAGTTGACTTACAACTTGTAAGCTCACTAAGTTTGCTGAATGAGACTGAAAATACCACCATTTCAGTATGAGGCTGTTTGGGGCTACAATTAGACAGATTAACAAAGCACTTTTAAAGCCGAGTAACTTAACTTATTTATTCCAGCCATTAAAAGGCCAGCTGCAGACACCATCTAACACCGCCGCTTAGACAGCTGCACCGCCACAGTGGTTATTTTCAGCCCAGAGTGTTTTCATTTTAGTTTGAGTTATAAACCATCTTAAGGTCTCAATTTCTAATAAAGACAACATTCATTTTATTTAGTGCCACAGCCAGCAGAACCCATTGCAGGGAAAGATTAGATTTAAGCTAGAAAGTCTTTAATTGCATTACATAAGGAATGGCCATGTTAAGTGTGGAAATTAAGTTTGCATTTGTAGCCAAGTTTCCATGAAAATCATGAATAATATAAAAGCAGTAAATAAATACCAATAGTTCTTTGTTGAGCCAATATGAAAATTTGGTTTGAATTACCCATGCAGCTCTTATACAAGTTTGTTATCCATGGCAAGACCCCTTTGGGTCCCTGCTCCTTTTATCTTTTCTTTCCTTTCTCATCCTTTCTCCCATTGTCTCCCCCACCAGCTTCTCGTAACCTTTCTCATCTTCAATGTGTGGGATGGGTCCTTCTTAATAGCATTTTTCAAGTCAATAAAGTAAAATCTATGTATATTTCAAATAACACATTATATTATGAACTGTCTACTCTGAAAAACAAGGTTCAAGAAATGGATTATTAGCTAAAATATATTTTCATTGATGGGCTATCTATTCTTCACAGTCAGAATGAGAACTAGGGCTCTGGCCAACATGTAAGCTCCTGTGAGAACAAGGAGTTGTTATTTCTCGTTATTTGATGGATATTTGAAATTTTCCACGCAATTCAAATACACATTTGTTATGAGTTTTAATGACTCTACAGAAAACATCTGTACATTTACCAGCATTCACAAGTACTTCTAGAACATATTATGGGCCGGTTAATTCACAACACACTTGTGATGGAGGGACAACTCCAATATAAGGTTGTGGGGGGTGGGGGGCTGGCTCATACAGAAAGAAAGCAAAGCTTAGAGGGATATTGTGGCCTATTTAAAGTGGATAAATATTTTTAAGTCTATGAGGGAGAATATTGAACAGCCTTGAAGGGCTAAAGCAAATGTGAATTATTTGAATTCATCAGAGATGAACATAATGTGACTCCAAGCAGTGGGCAGCTCCAAGTTATGCTGGATAGAAGAGGTTCTGAACCTGGGGGTCATAGTTTAAAGAACCAGTAAAAATATAGTGGAAAATCAAGCAGTAAGAAATGAAAGAGAGAATAGCTCATTTTCTTAGATGGTTCTTTCTGGAAAGCTTCCCATGGCTGATTTGATCTCACCCTTCGATGTCAGACTTTCATTGACCTTCCCATCCAAGGGACTCTCCCTCCCCACTGATCTTTGTCCTGCTACACTGTTTATATCAATTATCACACTTACCATCGTGTGAAATTATGATGTCTTTCACTTGTATCTCATCACCGGTCTGGGAGCTCTGGGAGAACAGTGCTCCTGTTGATCTTGTTCATTGCTGCAATCTCAGAGCAGTGCCCAGCACATTACTGTTGAAGGATGGATCAGTTGATTAAATAAATGAATGAAAAACTGAAAGAACTAATTTGCCTCTAGGGAGAAGCAATAGAACATAGTGGAAGAACTGGCAGACAAGAAAATTTATATTGAAATTTTGACTTTGCCACATACTAATTATGGTGGTCAATTATTTAACTTCTTTAATGCTCCATTGCCTCATCTACAAGTTGGGTAGTATTTCCTACCCTTTTCAGTGGTTGTGAAGATAAAAAAGATATTTTATGTAAACTCATTAGCAAAACACTTGAATTATTAGCAACTGCGGTGTAACAAATGACCCCTAACCATAACAATTAGAAACAAGGATATCTATCATTTTACCAGTTCTGTGGGTCAGGAATCCTGGAGCAGCTAACCGGGGGCTCTCACAAGGCTGCGATCAAGCTGCCAGTCAAGGTCGCAGTCATCTCGTCCCCAGGCTCCTGTTGGGGAGGATCCGGTTCCAGCCTCACTCACGTGGCTGTTGGCAGGCCTCAGAAGACCGCTCGCAAGCTTTTACGTGAGCCTCTCTGAAGGCTGTCTTATACTGTAAGGTGGCCTCTGGCTTCCTGCAGGGGAGGCAATCCAGGTGACAGCAAGAGAGAAAGCTCAGGACGTCAGTCTTTTCATAGCATAATCTCCGAAGTGACATCCCAACCCTTTAGCTGAATTCTGTTTCTTAGCAGTGAGTTACTGGGTTCTGTCTCACGCAAGGGATTACATAAGGGCGGAAGTAGGAGGGGCCCAGTGGGGCCGCTTCAGAGGCTGCCTGTCAAAATACCTGAAATGGGGATCACGACATAAATAGCATTTAATGTGGTTTACTACCTGCCAGGAAAAAGTAACATATATCACACATGTATATACATGTATGTATATGTATATATTCAATTCATTTAATTCTCAACATCGCACTGTGAGGGAGATACAAGTGCAATTAGCAGCCACATTTAGTGGTCGAGGAAACTTAAGGCAAAGAGGTTAGGAAACCCTGTGAGAGTCCCACAGTTAATGCGCATCACCCCTGGGCTCCACGACATGATAGCCTGACCCGGGGGCCATTGTCTTCACCTCAGGCTGAACTTCCTCGCGGAGAAGAGTTCAATAAATGGTAGCTGTTGCCATTAAATGCAAGGACAACTAGTGTTGTACAATATTCAAAGAGCAGGGTATGGAGACAGAACCCAGGGGATGGGTAACCTGACTCAAGAAACTGAGAAAAAAGTTGAAATTTCACATCCAGGAGAAAACACGGCAATTTCCTGTAGGGTAAATCCAGGGATTAGGGCTGTCAGGAGAGCATCTTGGGGGTTACAAAGCATGAGTCTGACTCAGAAAGGAACCAGCCTTGCGAAAGATATCATCATTGTGGTACAATACGGGGCAGCCTCCTAAGCATGGGTGCCAGGCAAGATTCATGGGGCCTTAAACGTTTGCCAGAATATCACGATGTTTTTCCAGGGAAAACTTTTGTCCTGGGACTCCCAGGCTAAGTTATTGGTTTTGGCTACTGAAAATAAAAAAGAGCATTTACCAAAATAACATCTATCCTTTTATCTGTTTCTCTATGTTTTAAAATAATTGTTTCCAAAAACGAGCCATGACTCAAGAGCCAAGCTTGCATCACATTCCTGGAAAGGAAAGAGCGAGCGGCTCTCCACATGACAACTGGCAAACTGTCCCACCGTTCAGGGCCTTGGGAACACTTGTTATGGGTTTAGCAAACATGCAGCATTAGGAAGTGAAATGGCAGCCTATCTCTTCTAAGCTAAACATGTGGTCAGAACATTTGGTTTGAGGACAGGAAACAGCAGATAAAGGTAATTTCATTTGGACTCATGCTTGCTAGTTACATCCAAACAGAGTTGCAAAGGAAGCCGCAGCTGGTGTTCAGATAATCATACAAGAGTGCTAGCAAAGCCTTAACAGAAAGTGACATGAGTCAGTGAATTTTCAAGGAAAAAGAAAAAATTGATCCCTTGACCTTGCTCCAACACGGGGCCAGAATACGCAGTGGAGGAGTATGAATGACATGTAGCAGGCTCTTTTCTTCAGAGTATGACTCACTTTAAGAATGCAGAGTGAATTTTAAATTGAAGAATGAGTAATTTTGAGGGTGACTATATGGCATTCATAAGTACTGTTTAATTTCAGAAAGGATCCTGTTGCAATTTCAGAGTTTCTGTTCTTCAGAAGTTGGCTGGGAATCATGGCATTGCAAATTTTTGGAGCTGGAGAGGACCTTGCAGGTGGGAGTCTATCTGAGAAGTGCTGCAGGGAAGGAGGTCAGCTTGCTGCTAGTGAAATAAAGTTTTACGTGATCGTGTTTCTGACAGGGCAGAAATAAGGGTGGGACAAGGAGTGGGCTAGATGAAGCATAGAATTTGCTTCTTTCCCTAACTATTAGTGGTAGTTTGTAAAAAAAGATGCACAAGAAAATACTCTTTCAGGATTCCTCAGGTTATATTTATTCAATTTCCTTCATCCCAAAGCAGTTTGGATGTAGTTTTTTGTACCTGAAGAGAGACTGAGTCAAAGTCCTTATAAAAAAAAGCACAATCTCAGAGGTGTTGAAAACTGTGGAGCTCTATGGTTTTCTTTGAGAACTTTTATATCACTAACTCACACTTCACCACCTGAGTCAGCATAAAATACCTAAAAATAAACTCCTTGAGGGAAGAGTCCCATCTATGTCATCTTTGTACACTTTGCTCTGCTAACATGCTCAACGAGTTGCCATGGATATTTCTTTGAGAATTTTTGTAAGAGTTTATCTAAGCCAAACTGACGATATGAGCTGGGCAGCAAAATCAAATGCTGGCTACTGAATGGTAATTAACAATACTTCCCAGTTGGCTGTGAAGGCTCAGATCAGCACGTCCATTCACACCTTCCACTTCTCACAGCTGAGCAAATCATACCCTAATGCAGGGCTTGGCAGGAACCAAGGAAGGTCCTTTTGAAGCCCTGGTTGATTCATGAAAGCGTGTATCTATTAATTAATTAATTAATTTGCTTATTGAACACCTTCACATCAGGCTCTCTCCCACATGCTTAGCATCAAAAAATAAACAAAATATAATACCTTCCCCCAAAGGGCATGTTTTCTTAATAAGAAAACATAATTCAATTTATAAAATTTATGTGTTCATTTTTTTTACCAGAAATACTTCTGCTGCCTGTAGCCATGTATAGCCATAGTCAAACAAAGGAAATGCACTCAAAGTCTATCCTTACTTATGTGAAGAGTACATCTCTTCTTTGCAAATGAAGTATAACACACATACATAGCCATAGCACAACTGAAACAATAAATACAGACGTTTTTCAAAAAGGGCTTTAAGACTAAAGACCGGGGTTCCAGACCTATTTTCTCATTTGCTAGAAATATCAGCTTGGACAAGTCATCTGTCAAATGGGTGAATGCAAATTGCCCCACATTACTGTCGTCTCAGCACTCAGCCTACAATAAATAAACAGTAAATATTTCTTAAATAAATCACTGAATACTTACCTCATCTGCGTTACAAAATGTCTTCTCGTTCTCTTAGAACAGGAAGAGTACTGAGTGACCATCCTCTGGAATGCTGCATGTAAAATCGGTCATTCATTCAACAAATGCTTTTTAAGCATCTGTTACATGCCGGACCCTGTGCCAGGCACTGTGCATCGAGTGGTAAACTGGCACAGACTCACTCTGGAGGGAGGCAAATTAGGAAATTATTTTAGAAATTGAGGTAATATCTAGAGCATTATCATTTATTTTAAAAAGGCTCCAATTAATATGCAGCCGGGCCCTGGAGTTGCTTCGTCATTTTCCCTCATGGGTTGGAAATTGTGAAGACTACGATTTGGGGAAATTATCCTATTTTCATCTATAATAATTTTACTTCTCATTTTCTTCCAATCCTCTATATAGAAAGTGTATATATAGAGAGAGATGTATAGGTATATATGAGGCCTGTCCAGCCATGCACTATGAAAAATAGAGACATTTATTGAAGAAGATACAAGATATAAGAAACATTGTACATAGGACAATGACTCCTCAGTTCCTCCAAAGTAGACACCTTGCCAGAAGTTGCAGGGTGCCAAATGTGGGCTGTAGGGGGCTGAGTCACCTGGGTGATTTGATGTTTTGCCAAAATATTCTGCATGAGACGTGATGCATGAACGGGTACATTGTTGTGATGAAGCTGCCAATTACCAGTGGCCCATAGCTGCAGTCTTCTGAATAATCCAAATCATTTCTGCAGAGGAATGTTCAAGCTTAACTCAAAGTTTGATGCAGATTCCTTTTGCATAAAAGTACTCACTCAGTCATTTTGAATGTGACAGCCACATAGTACATATGCCTACTCAATGGCACCTACCTACCCCAATGTCTAGTACAGTGAAGTCATCATTGTTCGTGCATGCACATTCCAGTCCACTGTCCCTGGCTGCCAGGGCACATCAATGTCGCACAAACCATTCTCTTTATATCAACAGTGGCTCAATGACTGGACTTTTTTCTGGAGATATATATATATATATATATATATATATATATATAAATATATATATATATATATAATTTGCTTAAACTATCTGCAAATATATATATTTGTTTGTTTAAGCTATCTGCATTGAAATAACTCTTTTCGAGGATAACATTCAAATATACTTTTCATTCAGTGTGGCTCTGGCAACAAACTGACACAACCATGGGGCTGGAACTCAGTCCTTAGACATTGGATTATGAGGAGGTTCTGAGAAAGGCCCTGGGGAGGGGGCTGTATTAGCAAGGTGATGAGAGGGTTCAGGCTCAGGACAGCATCTAACTGCCTAAGCTATGAGATAGTAACTCAACACTTCCACAAATGGCACAGCCATGCAGGTGCCAACTGAAACATCTGTACAGCTGGTCTCTGGCTACTGCAGAGCTTCAGGCAGTGTTAAGCATCGGGAACATTTACTCTGCTTTTATATACTCTTCAAAATGGAACTGGCCACCATTACGATGCACATTTCAAAGTAGTCATGTGTGGACTTGTATACAAGTCTTAAATTTTTGTTAAAATGACAACTTCTAGTTTGTGTCATACCTAAAATTAGGTAGAAATACAGACCCTTTGCTGTTTCCCCAGAAACAGCAAACATTTCATGCCTACTTTTGTATGGGCGTTACCCAGGGACCCAGTCACGTGGATTTCCCAAAATGGCAAGTCATGCACTCTAAGTTTTAAGAGGCTGATGTTTCAGTTACTGTTATATATTCTTTATGTAGATAGTTATTTATTGAAAAAATAATATGGGTTGCTTCTGGTTGTTTGGAGTAGGAGGAAGAATTAAGGAGAGCAGGAAATAACTGTCTTTAGTGCTAAGCACAGAGAAAGAGGCTCAATTTGCTCTAAGGAGTTAGGGGATACTTGGCGAGACTAGAGGGTTCAAGTGGAAGCACTCTCGGAAGGTGGCTGTTCCTGAGAAGTAGGGAAAAGGCAAGGGCCAAGGGCAATAATGCCTGTTCATGGGGATATGCAGGTTGGTGGGTGGTACTGTTCCGTAGTTTGAGGAAAACTCCACTGAGCACTCAGCTGGGAAAAACCAGGAGGATAAGAAGTAATTCTGAGAAAAAATAATGCCTACAATGATCTTGTTTCACTTGGACTTCTGGTTTTGCACTGGATTAATGATTAACTGTAATGTTAATTCGTTCAGCGTAATAAAAAGATTTTGAAAATTGGTGCCAAAATGAATAAAGTGGGAATTTTAGCTATCAAAATACATTAGTTGCCCCTTCCCCTCCCCCTTCTCTCTTCCCTGTTTTCTTCTTTCTTCTCTTTCTTCTTTTCTACCTCCTCCCATCCTTCTTCCTTTCCTCTTCTCCTCTCTGTCTTTGTCCCGTCTCCTTTTTCTGAGGAAAGGAAGGAGCTCTCCCACTGACTTCCACAAAGCTTACCTTATAAGTACAATACCCATCAGTGCTCTCTAGGAATTAAATCTTGTTGGCAACCGATGTGTATCTGGTACCTAGTGGCCCTGAACAGAGAACTGCAGTATTGCCTAGCTTTCCCATTTGTTAGCTCCAACCATGCCCCACTCCCCAAGCCCCAACCCCGACACACATGAACACAGCCTTTGCGCATAAACGTAAGCTAAGAAGAAACCCACCACTTGCTGATTTTTAGAATATAACAGACCATCAATGCTCTCAGCATTGTTTCCCCATTTCCTAGCATAACACCTATCATAGAGGTGACATCCAGAGAAAAATATTCTTGAATAAATTATGACAAACTCATGAATATAGTCTCAATAGAGTCTGAGTGTAGATTTTCTACAGTGTTAAATTTCCATGGAGAAACCTCAGTTTCCTGAGAAATTTTACAACAGAAGTTAATTGCTTTTATCAAGTTTTATTTTCACCCCATGGCCATTTTCACAATAAATTATTTATTAGTTGACGAGAGTTACATAGCGATGAGCAGTGAGCAGAAAAGTCAGATTTATTCCCTTTATATTTTCCAGCAAAAATGTATCCCATGAAGCCTTGCGTGAAGTGTCAGAAATACAGCTGTAAGCAAGATGAAATCAGTTTGTGTCCCAACAGAACTTACCTTCTGTTAGACACATAAACTGCTCAGATTGTCAAATGGGTCAGACTCTCCAAAGCCGAGTGATTCTCCTCAGGATATTGTACAAAACTTAATTACTACATGTCAAGGACAGTCACTGTCTCAGGCTAAAAATTGTAGAAGTTAAGGCCATAAATGCGGAAGTTGTACTTCATTCACATCTAAGCAGTTAGTACATTGCAGGCATCAAGGTAAGTGGCCTTCTGTTCTTCCTAGATTCAAGGTTACCTTCTTATATTGGGGAGGAGCTTTTATTTGCATCTTAACTTTTTAGCCTACAAAAATAATTTAGAGCTTATAATTTTCTCTAATATTTCTATAACAACAATTTAAAAGAACCCCAAATCTCAGAGAACTGACCTATTTCCAGTAGAGTGTGTGCTAGGACTTATTTTTTTCCAAGAGGACACAAATTTGCATTGATTGTACCGCACTCATAGAGCCAGTTTTCTCTGGAGATAAATGCTAGCATGTGAAAGAAAGCCAGTTCATGGATGTGAGTCATGGCCTGACACATGGCCAGATGGCTGTCCACACAGGGTTGGAAGTGACTTGTGGTGTGTCTGGAACCACTGGGAGAGCTATTCCAGAGCCCTCTTAAAGGCAGGCTTTGTCCAGGGATCTTCCTGTTTATGCCATACACAAAGAGGAATGGCTTCAAGCCTGAGCAAAACAAACAAATTAAAATCATTTATTACCAGATAAAGTTGTTTATGATATTATTGAACCAAAAGAGGACATGCAACATCAAGAAGCTAGGAACACTGAGACTGAAAAGATGGGGGGGGGAGATGAGAGCAAGAACAGAAAGTCAATAATTCAATATCAGAACCAGGAGCCCATCCAGAAAGGGAGGCCGAGTACCCTTGATGCAGAGCCAGAAGTGCAAAGGTCCAAGAAAGGGTTTGTGAATACCAAGCATTTTTTTAAATTCTTGTGCCCTAACGCAAAATGGCGGACATCGGCGTGTTTGCCAACAGTGGGAACAAGCTGGAAAACAACTGAGTTCATTCACTTGGATAAGATGACTTACTCTGGGGAAAATTCTGCATTCAGTGTCCCATTCTTGACTGCTGAACCTCCAAGTTCGTATCTTCTCCCCTCCCTAAGGCATGGTATACCCGCTATAACCATGAAGAGAAAGTTCGTAACCATTTTATGTCCCTTTATTTGTGCTCCTGCATGTAATTTGAAACAGCAGTAAAAGGACAGAATAATCTGAGTAATTGTAACTATTCATGGGGTGGGGATCAATAGAGCTATCAATCATTCAGATACTTAAATAATCGATCATAGAATTTTGTCTCTATGCCAAGAAGAAATTAAAATGACTGAGTGCATTTTCCATTTTTTTTGCATGTGTTGCATCTTATAAACATTTGAGCACATTAACCAAATTCTTTTTTAATAAATGGAAAAATCTACCACTCCAATCAAGATTCCCAAGATGGCTAACCCCTAAGCTTAACTTTTAACTTTAATTTTTAAGTTTCCAAGGAAAATTCTCCTCCAAATAAAATTTTTCCAAAAAAATGTATTTTAACATTTCATCTATTCAGAGAAGCTTGCGAGAAAGTTGAATGAACAAGTTTTAAATAGACCAGGCATATTCATTCTCTGAAAAATGCTCAAACCAAGCAATCAACAAATGAATAAATGAATGAATGAATAAATAAATAAATAAAAAGAAAGAAAGAAAGATAAAGCTGCACTCAGTGAATCAGTGGCTCTGGTCTTCTGCTTGAATGTGCCTGCTAATGTCAAAGCTTGAGCTACTATGTAGCACAGGGCAAGCTTTGGGAGACAAGTTAAACACCAAAGTTGTGTTTCCTGGCTCCTCAGGAATGATCCAATTGTCTCACAGCTATTTACACATGGGGAAGAAATATGGGTATGTCCTAAAGTCTACTATGTGTATCTCCCACTTCCCTATGCCTGCACTCTTTCAGAAGCCTGACCAGGAAAGCATTTATGTGTTGCCCCTGACGTTAGGATAAGTTCTCACAGCAAAACCCCAGAAGCATCTCTGGGATGTGAATTTAAAACGGAAAAGAACGGATAAAATAAAAAGGTTTGGAAGATAGAGGAACTGTTTTGTCCGTTTCCTGACATCTCTGCAAGACTAAGAAAATATTCCATGGGTTGGGGCGGGGGAGAGAAAAATCCATGAAATAGGGAAGGACTAAATTGAGAAGCATGAAATCAACATGAAGAGACAATCCACATTCATGAGACTAAGTATCATGTGAGGCAGTACCAGGAGCGACTTGCACGAGAGCTGAGTTCAAAGCTACCAAACTCAGGATCTCCATTCGAGGACGTTACATGTGTAGTGTTGGAAGCCAAATGAGTTTTCCTTTTTATTGAACTCCTTTGAGAAGAATTTCTATATAGCAGCCGGAACCTCATCTGATGATCATCCTGAAGGGTGGGCGTCCATCCATGTTCCAAATTTAGCTTAGGACCTACCTCCCAACCTACCCTTCTCTTCTCTGTTGCATCTTTATTTTCTGTTTCATTAATTTCTAATCTTATTTTATTATATCTTTCTACTTTGGGGGGTTTATTTTGTTTTTTAATTTTCTTCATAAAGTATATACTTAACTCATTATTTTTCAGTCTTTCTTTGTTTTCTAATACAATTATTTATGACTACATATTTGCCTGAAAGCATCCATTTTTTTCTATGCCCCACAAATTTTGTCAGTCTTTTAAAATTATCATTCAGTACTAACTTTTTAAACATTTTATTTTGTTCCCATAAATGATATATTTACTTTTTTCTAAATATGTGGAGTTTTAATATTAATACATTTTAAATGAATTTGTAACATGTTTATCATGGTCAAAAACCATGGTCTGTATGATACCTATTTTTAGAAATTCATTGAGGCTTATTTTGTAGTCTGGGGTATATGATCAATTTTAAAATGTGTTCTATGTGTGCTTAAGAAAAAATGTATTTTTTATAACTGTCAAATACAAAAATCTGTGCCCATGAGGTTAAGATTGTTTTCAGTATTATTTAGACCTTCTATATCTTTGCTGCTTAATGCATATAACATTAATTATCGAGAGATGTGTCAAAGTCACCTACTATAATGGGGGGTTGATAATGTTATTCATGTAATTTTATCTACTTTGCTTATATATTTCAAGAGTACTTTATTAGATTTATATATATTTTAGATTGCTTTATATTCTTAGTGACTTAAAATTTTTATTTTTATATAGTGGTTGTTTTCGTCACTAATAATATTTTAGGTTTAAAGTCTATTTTATCTTCCCTGGCTGTTGTGGCTCAGTGTATTGAGCATGGGCCTGCAAACCAAAGCTTTGCTGGTTCGACTCCCAGTCAGGGCACATGCCTGAGTTGCAGGCCAGGTCCCCAGTGGGGGGCGTGTGGGAGGCAACCACACATTGATGTTTCTCTCCCTCTCTTTCTCCTTCCTTTCCCCTCTCTCTAAAAATAAATAAATAAAATCTTAAAAAAAAATAATGAAATAAAGTCTATTTTATCTGACACAAATAGGCTGTATCAGTTTTGGGGGACAGCTACACCAGCTTGAAATTGCACCAGTACCCCTCACCCTTGAAAGAACTGTTTTAGTGGTGACCCCCAACACGTGCACGTACACACACACCCATACTCGGACAGACACAAACTTCCCCAGTGAATTCACTGGACAAATGAATTTTTACTTTGGGAAACTGAAAGAACATTTGGGGAGAATTGTGTCATGCAATCAGTGTGCTTCCTTGTCCCTCTCACTTCTCTTTTCCACGTCAAGAAAAAAATGTTTTTAGTACAGTTGCATGCTATTATCTAGTATTGCTGTTTAACTCTTACAGGTACATGTTCCAATTCTCCAGTTAGGCTTTTTGTTAAGAATCCTAGACAGAACTTTGATGGCCTCATGTGTCCTATAAACCCTGGTGTAATCATATGAGCATGTGTCGCCCTCTCTGACCATGCTCAGGCTGCCGGTACCCTATCTTCAACTTGAAATTGTTCTAAACTCTTCCTCTTTGAATTGCTCTCCTTTGTAAAAGGTCTGTCCTTTCTCCATCCTATGGACTTGTTTGCCAAGAAACTTACCTTCCATATTTTTTCCTTGATATTTTTAAAGATTTTTCTATTATAAAATTATATAAATAAATAATATAAATAAAATAAGATATTTTTAAGTACAGGAAAGAGACTATTAATATCACCAAAAACCACATCTCTCAAGACCACCATTATTAATATTTTGCAATATCCCTCCCAGTGATTCATGTATATGTGTATATATATATATATTTATATTTCTTTTTTTTTACATTTCTTTTATTGTTGTTCAAGTACAGTTCTCTGCCTTTCTCCACCACCCCTCCCCACCGCCCCAGCCCTCCCTACCTCTGTCCCCTGTTTCCATCCCCCCTTGTGATTGTCCATGTGTCCTTTATAGTTGTTCCGGCAAACCCTTTTTACAAAACTGTCATTTCCTTTTATATTGTCTCTTGTTTTTCTTCTAAGGATTATATCATGGTTTTTTCCTCATGGCAATAATACTCTTAAGGACATATTTGTTCGTCAGCATTTGTTTGTAATTCCTAGCCAGTCACATGACTGTACCAGAAGTTACTGAGTCGAGGTCCTATTGCATTGGCATTGTTTCCAGCTGGGTTGTCGCCATTGTAAAAGAAAGTCAGTCTGAACGTTCTTGCTCCAGATTTCTTGCATGCATCTCCGATTGCTCTCATATGATAAACTCGAAGTGGGTTCTCTCTGACACTTGGGTTTGTTTGTTCTCATCTCACTGTTTCTGATTACTCCTTTTGAGAAATGACGACCAACTCAGGCTTCTCAATACTGCATTCCAGCTCGAGTCCATGGCTCCGCTGGCCTCTGCTTGGGAAGGAAGAAGAGAGTCATAGCAGATGCTTCTTAGATTTTATTCATGTGTAAGTCTTTTTGTGGTCACAGATGTTGCCTATTCATTTGTAACAACAAATGCCTCGTGAGAAATAGTGAAAAAATGAGCCTCTATAAATCTCCTTGCCTAACACTGAGTGAGGTGTGAGCGTTGCCCACTTGAGATTCCGTGGTCTGGCACCTCGTTGTGAAAACCACAGCCAACCACCATGACTCCATGCATTTGAAGCATTTGGATCCTGCATTTTTTTATCTAAGTACAACTTCCAGCATTTCCTAACCCGCTTTCTTTCTACTCATAGTCCGAATTTGGGCTGAGGCTTATCTGGACATTAAGGAAAGACTAGATTCACCTTTTGACTCTTCCCCTGGTCTGATTTCTAGGTTTAAATAGCTTGCGTACTGGACAGTGCACTTCATATTTTCCCATTTGGGGTCAGAATTGGGAAATCTAAAAAAATCTACTGAGACCAATTAATATCTAGGGCAGAAGTCTCTGATCATCCAATTCTACTGTTCCTGTGCATCATACCCTGAAGGTTCTCTTGTGTATGTTAAGGAAAATCTGGGGATTTAACATATGAGTTAAACTATAGAACAATAGCAATAATGATAGCTTCCACTGATCACGCCCATTCTTGTTTCAGAAGCTGCATTCTATACTTTACAAGCTATTTCCTTCAACCCTCTCAATATCTCAAACCACCTCTGAGGTGATATGACTGTTTTCTCTACTTTACAAGTGAGAAAAGTGAGGGCAAGTCACAGCGTCTGACATAAGACTGACTCAGGTGAGGTACTAAGGCTTAAATTAGAGATTTGGGAACTGTTGTCCACAGATGATTTTGGGTACCATGGGTGCATAAAGTAATGAATGAAACAGAAGTTAAGAGAACCAAAGACTGAAATCTGGGTAATATTTAAAATGCAGGTGGAGAAAGATGAGTCAACAGAGGTGACTGCACTGAATTGGTTAGATTAGAGGAGAACCTGAAAATAGTGGCAAAGGAAAAATGATTTTCAAACAAAGATCATCAAATGCCGGAGTAATAATATAAGGCCTAAAATATAGCTATTACTCCAAGTATTGTCAAGTGGTGGTGAATACCCAGCTCAAATGGAATACAAACAATGGTAGCAGTACGAATTTGCAGAGTGTGGTGTGCATGGATGTGTGCTGCAGTAAGTGGTTGTAGGAGCAGAGAAAGCAGAGAGTTGGATGATACCAAAGTTTGCTACTTGCAGATACATAGGTAGGAAAAGAGAATTGAATGTTGGAGATTCGGATATGAGGATGAAGTGGATTAAATGATGCAGCATGAGTAAGGTGTGCATAAAAAAAAGAAGGAAAGCCAGGAGATGGGTAGTGTGGGGAGAAAAGGCAGCTGGAGAGGGACTAGAACTCTTGATTAAAGTGATGACATATACCTCGGGGGACTAGCAGGGAGAGAAGACTATGATCAGAGATTAGCATACTAGTTTTTGCCATAGAACATTTCCAGTTGGTGTAAAGAACAGGTAAATAAAGTAAAATGGAAACAAAGGTCATTGCAGTAGAGAATATCAAGGAATTTTCAAGTGAGAGGGATGTTTGAGTAATTCCACTGATATCATATTGTAACGACACACACCAAAGGGTCTCTACTCTCCCTGCCAGCAAGGTGCAAGCAACCTGCTGGAGGCAGCAGCCTGGGTGAAAGGACTTGCCTAGTTAAAACAGATACTATCTTTCCCATAAACCAATGAGCTGATGCAATCCAAAGAAAAGTGCAGTAGTTGCTGAGTCTGGGTAATCTTCAAACATAGTGAATGAGGAAAGCCAATGACGCAAACCAAAGGCGTGGGTGGAGTAGCTGGAGGGCAGCTAAAGGCACAGCAGTGAGTCATGGCAGCTCTTCAGAAGAGGCCATCAAGATCTCATCCGCCTGCCCTCAGCCACTACTGGTGGAAGTTCTAAAAATATCCAAGAATGATCCAGGGTCCCAAAGGGAGCACTACTTTCAGCAGACTGCATACGCTCTTCGTAAGAGTTGCTGGAAATGTGGGAACAAATATATTCTCTGGCTTCTGGAAAATATCCTAAGTCTAAATTGCTTTTAGTCTTAGGAGATACTGATGTCAGAGACTAATTTTCTCCAGACTTAAGAATTTATTCAAATCGGTGCAAGCTTTTTCAGTTTCCTCAAATGTAAGAAATCAAATCTCTCCCACATGCCTGTCTCCACCCAGCTACACTAGGCAGCCCAAGAGGCAGATGCTGTCAGTTCCTGTTTGTTAATGTCAGTAATTAGTAACTCTATCCTCTTAAAGAAACAGCCTGTTACACAGAACACAGTCTGTAAACCCAGATAAGATACAGGAAAGAGGAGGAAGGTGAAGGACCATTTATGTAGTCTGTGCAATGGAATGGATATGAATCTCAGAGACAGATCAATCTGAATTTGAGTACTGTCTTCGTCCCAGAGAGAATTGTCACCTAGGAAACGAAACTTTTTCCCCCATTATGATGCAATATTAAAGTATTGATTTACCCAAAGTGACAATAAAAGCTATCAAACATATAGATTAGCTGACCTTTAGTTCTTAGGATGGAGAAGATGGTTTACTTAAGTTAATCGAGTACCTAATTGACACAATATAACATAACTATTTTAGTGAAACATAGAATCTTGGCTTTCTAGGTAGAAAAATTTCTTAATATTGCATCTGAAGTAGAGCAATATGTACAGGAAAAACATTATCCTTTTGACAGAGTGAAGAAACAAACCCTAATTCTGTATTAGCTTACTTTTGCGATTTAAATTTGTTTACATAATTAAATTTATTCCAGTTAACCTTTTTGAGCCTCAATTTCTTCACCTGGAAAAAAGGAGACAATAATTCACTTTGCAGAGTTCATGGCCAGATTGAACATGACGTATGAAATGCATGATGATTACAGTGGATGATCAGGTAGTAAGTCCATTTGTCCCCGTCCTCTCACCACCTTTGCTTGTGTAAGTGCTGTATATCCTGGCGTCTGTAACAGCGGAGAATATCATGTGTCACCTCGCATTCCACTATTACGTTCCTAAGACTAAACTAAATTCAAAGTTTTTCTCCTGAGTTGATTTTTATGTTCTTTCAATTGTTACTTTTTTCCAGGTTGACTTTGACTTCCCTATATGATTCTGGATTCCTCTCCTGTCGTTAAATGGTATTTCCCACAAAAAGACAAACTCTTTGGAATACTAGCTTCTGGAACCTTTCACGAGAATGCTGGATATTATGTCACAAACTCATACACTGCATATCCAAAGGTTTTTGAATCATTCACTGTTTGGGAATTATCCTTCACGCGTATAAACTAATGCAATACGCATGTGGTGGATGTAAGGCTGGTTCCTTAAAGTATGTGTGTAATCATGTGCCTTTAGAAATCCAAGCATTATAGATCGAAAGACGTTTACTTATTATGATTAATTATCCTCCAGATATTTTTCAATCACACATCAAAAATCTATTAGAACAGTAGTTCTTAAATTTTGCTGCACATTCGAATTACTTGGGAATCTTTAAAAATCCAAATTTTTCTCTGTCATTCCCAGACATTGCAATTTACTAATCCCTGAGCATCAGGATTTTCCCAGATGCCTCTAATGTACAGCAAAGTTTGGGAGCTGATATTTGAGGCTTATGTCTACCCAAGGACCATCATAGAAAAGATGCTTACATTTGTACATGTGTGATTATATTAATGATACTTGGCTTGAGTTCGCCGATTCACTCAATAAATATTTGCATAAGATGTTGGGAGATAACAACTTTGTTAAAATTTGTCCTTTTTAGTAGTACTAATTTATCTGTAGTCTTTTTTATAATTAGGAAGAGCACCTCAACTCAGAATGAAGCATAACATTTGTTAGTCAAATGGAACCATTTTAGTTTTTCGTTGTTGTTGATTTTTGTTTTCTTTTAGTAAAAGGTAAACTGTTACAAACTATATGATAGAATAGCCTGTATCGCTTTTCCTTTTACTTTGTTTTTCCGTCTCGGAAGACCCTACTTCTAGCCACATACAAAAGTACAAGAGCAAGCCAAGTACTGTGGCGGGGGGATGTGCGTATACATGTATTCTCCAGGGACACTGGACTTACTCATGGTTTCTAAAAGTCACAACGACACAATTCTCAGTCTCCTCCTGTTCTGCCCTCTCTACATCCTCTGCAGCTGCTACTTATCTCATGCTTTCTCAGCTCTCATTTCTCTCTTCCTAACCTTTACTCTTTGTAGAAATGGCAGAGGACTCATCAAGCAGGGGATTATAAAATGAGCCCACATCCTTCAGACTTACTTATTTTACTGGGTGTGGTGGCAGAGTAAAGTGAATATGGGCATTGTAGCCAAAGGACCAGCTAATTTAAATATTTACCTTTAGCATTAGCTAGTTACCTGGCTACTCATTTGGAGCACCTAAAAAATAAAATCCACAATACGCAGTGTCAGGGCCCCACCTCTATAGACGCTGATTCACTTGGTTTGGAATGAACAGCCAGAGGGGAAAGAAAGGCAGGGCCCTCACCACTGCAATCTAGCAAAGAACTTAATACAGGAGGCCGAAAGCGAAAGCTCACAGGTTGACCCAGTTATCCTGAGCCTGGTTCAGTAAGGCTGCCAGGCTTCCTGAACAACAAGTGAAACCAGGATAGTGTAGTGGTGGAGGGGGAGGGCTGAGGTGCCCTTGAAATCTGTGTATCATCTCCACTAGCTGGGAAAAGGAAAACCTTGAGACTGTGTATTCATCCCAAAACCTGGAAGGGGGAAAAAGGAGGGGTCTACAGTGCCCAAAGAAAGGACCCATAAACAATTTTAGTTAACTGCCTTCCCCCCCGTTACGTATGCAAAATGAACAAATAAAGTCTGGAGCAAGATAAGGATTCGAGCTAACAGACCCCCCATACATATGTACATTTGGGTAGTCACTTCTCCCCAGGGGAAGCTGGCACCACCTTTATCCACCGATCAAATGTAACTCTTCAACCCCACCCCATCAACTGCATATGTGCTCAGAACAAAGGACTCACATTCTTGGCCTCTTGGCTGTTTTTGCCATCTGGGGGGACCCCTGGCCACCTGGGTGCTGGTCACCCGCCTCTGGCCACCCTGCTTTTACCACCCCTGTAGTAGCCACCCTTGCTTTTGCTTTCCCATTAGAACTTAGCACAAATAGACTTTGCTTGCACAGTAGGAGGCTCACTGATCTGTAATTCTTTACTGCGTCAGCGAGAACCAAGTTTCTTGGAGTTTCTCCCATAACAGATGGAGTCCAAATTTAGGGCATTTGCATTTTTGCTTTCTCCTTCTCCACCGTTCCCCTTCTCCTTCTCTCCCTCGTCCTCTTCCTTCTTCTTCTTCTTCTTCATGCTCCTTAGGTAATTCTAATGTGGAACTTGAGATAAATGCTGAAAGAAAAAGGTAATTTATTGCCAGGCAGTGATGGGTCAAGGAAGGAAACAACATGGGCAAATATTCATGAATGCAAGAACCTGCACAGATTTATCTAAAATACAGAAGAAAATGCATTCACCTGATTAAATAATATGAAATCATTGGTTTTGTATATAATCAATTCAAATAAATGGTTATCGAGTCAGCATCTTACTATGTACATTGGTGACACTACGTGGCTCTTTGTTAATGCCTATATTATAGCTGTCCACTCAGTTGGTTGAAATTCTTTCCCAACACATCTACTCCTCCCATGACTGTGAATCCCTGATGCAACCATCCTAGGCTTTCTTTGTGCCCTCAGGGTCTGGGCAATAGAGTTTCACACATAGTTGGTGTGCTCACTGACTGCTTATGGACTGAATGCAGACATGAGCAAGTAAATAAAATGCCAAGAACCTTGAAACTTGCAAGACAAGACACAATCTGACTCCTGCTTTCATGAAATTGATAATCTAGTATGAGAGTTATGTGATATATGTATCCATGACACAATTAGAAAATAACATGAGACATCCTCCCTCAAAAAATATTTAATGGTTAAAGCAATTGCTGAAGCAATTGAGAGGAGCTATCTTTGAGTTATCAAGAAGATGAAGGATAAACATAGGACCAAGGAATTAAGGAAGAAGGCTTTGTGGAAAAAATGAAACTTAAACTGCATCTGGAAGTTGTGGCAGAATTTGAGGGATGAGATGAAGCATTACGTAAAGTGAGAATTAAACAGATGAAGATAATGATGAGTAGTAAGTGGTAACATCTGAATAAAGAAAGAGCTTGATATCTTTGCAACTGGCAATAGTAACAGAGTTTTGAAGACACCATGTGATGACAGATTCTGGATTAGCGGGACTTGCTCACCATTATAGTCCCTATTCTTAGAAAAATGTGTGACTTGTTGTACAGTAGGTTCTCTCTTTTGTTTTTCTTTTTCTTTTTAAGTATATTTTATTGATTATGCTGTTACAGTTTTCCCAATTGTTTTCCCCTTTGTCCCCCCTCTGCCCAGTACCCACCTTCCATCCAGCAACCTCTCCCCCCAATTCATGTCTATGGGTCATGCATGTAAGTTCTTTGGCTTATCCCTTTCCTAAACTATTCTTAACATACTCCCTGTCTATTTTTTTCCTACCAGTTATGCTTCTTTATCCCTGCACCATTTCTCCCGCCCAGCTGATAACCCTCCAAATGATCCCTACACTTATGATTCTGTTCCTGTTCTGGTTGTTTGCTCAGTTTTGGGGTTTTTTTTTAGTTTTTGGATTCAGTTGTTGATAGTTGTGAGTTTGTTGTCATTTTAATGTTCATAGTTTTGATCTTCTTCTCTTTCTTAAATAAGTCCCTTTAACATTTCATGTAATAATGGCGTGGTGAGGATGAATTCCTTTAGCTTTACCTTGTCTGGGAAGCACTTTATCTATCCTTCCATTCTAAATGAGAGCTTTGCTGGATAGAATAATTTCGGTTGTAGGTCCTTGCTTTTTATCACTGTGAATACTTCTTTCCAGCCCCTTCCTGCCTGTAAGGTTTCTCTTGAGAAATCAGCTGATAGTGTTATGGGAACTCTAAGACTATCAGCTGATAGTCTTATTTGTAGGTAACGCTCTGCTTTTCTCTTACTTCTCGTAAGATTCTCTCTTTATCTTTAACCCTTGGCATTTTAATTATGATGTGTTTTGGTGTGGTCCTCTTTGGGTTCAACTTGATTGGGACTCTCTATGCTTCCTGGAATTGCATGTCTATTTCCTTCACCAAATTAGGGAAGTTTTCTTTCATTATTTTTTCAAATAGATTCCCAATTTCTTGCAGTTCCTCTTCTCCTTCTGGCACTCCAATGATGTAAATGTTGTACCTCTTGAAGTTGTCCCAGAGGCTGCTTATACTACCCTCATTTTTTTGGATTCTTTTTTCCTCTTGTTGTTCTGGTTGGCTGTTTTTTGCTTCCTTATGTTTCAAATTATTGACTTGATTTGCAGCTTCATCCACTCTACTGTTGTTTCCTTGTAAATTGTTCTTTATTTCAATTAGTGAATCCTTTGTTTCTGACTGAATCTTTTTTTATGCTGCTGAGGTCCTCACTAATTTCCTTGAGAATCTTTTTAACCAGTGTTTTGAACTCTGTGTCTGATAGATTGCTTATCTCTATTTTGCTTAGCTCTTTCTCTGGAGTTTTAATCTGTTTTTTTCATTTGGGCCATGTTTCTTTGTGTCCTCATTTTGACAGTCTCCCTGTGTTTGTTTCTATGTATTAGGTAGAGCTGCTTTGACCCCGTGTCTTGGTATCATGGCCTAATGTAGTAGGTGTCCTGTAGGGTACATACGGTACACAGCCTCCCCTATCACCCAAGCTGGGAACTCAAGGTGTGCCCTTCCTGTGGACAGAGTACACCCTCCTCTTGTAGTTGAGCCTTGGTTGCTGTTGGCAGATCAATGGCAGGTATTTACCCAGGCCAGTCAGCTGCAAGGATTGGCTGTGACCACTTACCACCAACCTCCACCCACTGTGGAGGATCAGCTGCACAGGGGCAGGGTGGCAGTGCTCCAAAATGGCCTGTAGCTATCCACTGGGTGTGTTGGCCTTGGGGTTATCCGGGTGGTGAAGGCCAGGTCAGCCCCCACCCATGTTTTGCCAGGAACAGCCCTTCCTGAGCTGTAAAGCAATCTGAGAAGGCTGCTACTTGTGCTAGGCTGGGAGATTTCCAGGCTAATCCAAGCTGTGAAACTGAACTGGCTGCTCCTAGTGCCCAGCCTAGAGCTCATTGAGGCCAGCCAGATTGCTTGTTTGAGAGAATTTAGGAAGTTGTGAAGCAGTCATTCATGTGGAAAAGCAGCATTGGGGCCCCATAAGTTTGGTGGGGCAGAGTCTCTGGGGATCTTCAAGGCAGATCAGTGTTAACCAGCCCTGGCTGGTGTAGCTCAGTGGATTGAGCGTGGGCTGGGAACCAGAGGGTCCTGGTTCGATGCCCAGTCAGGGCACATGCCTGGGTTGTAGGCCAGGTCCCCATGAGGGCCATGTGAGAGGCAACCATACATTGCTGTTTCTCTCCCTCTCTGCCTCCCTTCCCCTCTCTCTAAAAATAAAATCTTAAAAAAAAAAAAATCAGTGTTAACCAGGTTGATGGCATCTTAAGTATGGCACCAGCCTGCTAGCTCTGTGGCTCTGCAGGGGGAGGGCTCAGAAAAGGGACAATGTCCTCTGCTTCCCCCAATGACAGACACTTCAGCCTTTCCCAGTATGCCACTGGTACCCTTCAAGGTGCCACCCTGGCACTGGAGCTCAGAGGGAGTGAGTCTGAGTAGATGAATTTGTGTGTTGGTTCTTGAAGAGAAACTGCTTGCGGGTCCAGGAATTTCTTCCATTGACTCAATTTTTGCAGCCAGAAGTCATGGGGACCCCTTCCTGGCACTGGAACCCTGGGCTGGGGGACTGTCACGGGGCTGGGCCTGCTCACTACTGAGATATCCCCCCTGAATTTTTATCCACCACACGTGGGTGAGAGACCAGCCCACTCTGCATCTGTACCCTCCTACCAGTCTCCATGGATGTTGTTTCTTTAATTTCTGATACTTCTGAGTGATGGTTGTTCTATATTTTGGTTGTAATTTTGATGTGGTTGTACGAAGAGGCGAGCCACATCTGCCCACATCACCATCTTGACTGGAAGCCCCACAATAGGTTCTTGATAAATGACTAAATGGAAAAAAATAAGGAAGAAATAAAGAATGCAGTATCCATTAGGCAAGTTAGTCAGGGACACAAAAATGAGTAAAAATGTAGTTTTATTGTTCTTACAGTATATTGCAGTGGTTCTGAAGTTTTCATTTGCCTAAGAATCTCCTGAGAAGCTTACTAAAAATTCAGATTCTTGGGATTCACGCCAAAGAGATCCCAGTAATTCTGATTGAGAATGTGGGGAGTGGGGATCAGCAATATGCATTTCAATAATTCCTCTTCCTGGCACCAGGTGTTCTGATGTCCCTGACCCAAGGATTATACTTTGAGAAATCCTCGATTCGAAGAAAAGATCCAACAACAACCACACTGTAGAAATTCCCCAAATAATTGTGAATATTGGGGAGCAAATACTCTTAACAGAGGCTTAATAACAGAACTGGTATCACTTAAACTGAGTCATGTGGAATGAGTTGGAACTTCCTAGAGAATCAGGAGAAGAGGGAAGAGATTCCTGGTAGAAGAACAACCGGGAGATGTGAAAAAACAGAATAGTCAGGAAATGGCAGTTGGTTTAGCTGCTTGGTCTGGTGTTGTTAGGAGAGAGGACAGGCAATGTTCGAATTTCTTCAGTTCATATGAACCGATTAAGAACTTAGGAATGTTATGAAGCAGAAAGACCATCAGCTATGATTGTGTTTCCAAGATTCTAACTCTACTCCACTGCCCGGGGTCAGGTTCACATATTAGTACAAGTAGTGGAAGTAGTTTGATACTTAGCTCCCTGATTACAGGACCTTCAGTTCTCCACTTCTGGGGAAACTGGGCTAGAAAAAGCAGAACAAAACACTCTTCTTAGCACTGACTTCCTTTGTACCAAGAATTTTTTTTGTTTAATCAAAACAATGTGACCCTTCACCTCAATCATCAAGAAAGGAACAAACGATCTTTCAACTAAACACAGATCACTTAGATAGACTTCCCAAAGGAGGCATTTGGGCTATTTGTAAAAGCAGTTGAACGCATCCGGAGATACCTTTTGTCATTCACACAAATCAGTAGGCGAATCTCTTAACTTTACTGTCTGGAAAAAACACACAGGAAATGATCCCAACAACAGTACTAATTGGTGTTTTAGATTGATGCTCCTGATTCTCCTCTTTACATGACACCGATGGGAGGTGAATTTTGTGATTTATCCAAAGGGAAAGAACCAGGTTGATGGAAAACCACAATTGAGCTTGAGAGTCTACTCCACTCATATCCTCTTGAATAAATCAGCTATTTCAGCTCAGACAGGCTTGGCAAAAAGACGATCAGCCATAAATTTGGGGGATCCTAAGGACATAAGCTCCTAGGCTACCCACCTCTGAAAACAATTATTCGTTTAAAACTCAGAAGTATTCTGGGGCTTCTATAACTGCAGAACCTTTGGAGGAGTTGTTTTCTTACTCAGTCTGGTGGCTCAGATGCGGGACAGAATCTCCTTGGCTTCATAAGGTAGATTTCTGCCATTCTTACCTGCCAGGCAAGGGGCTGCCAGCACCCATGCCTGTTAGGAGGGCCGCTGGGAGCCTGGGGAATGGAAGTTGTTATTAGCTCCATTGTGGCAGAATAGGCTCCCAAGTGACCTACAGGTCACTTTAGTGGTGGTCTCCCTGTTACAGAGCAAGGGCCGGGGCATCCAACGATACCCCACACCGCACCAGGTTCGTTATGCTCGCCGCCAATAGAAAGACGTCTCTCAATGCCAGAGACTTGTGAAAAGGAAAAGAATTATTTATTTACAAGTTTTACAGACGTGGAGTAATGACTTAAGGTCTCCTTTAAAATCCTAAAGTTCTCTAGAATACCCGTTCTCTAGAATACCCACAAGTGCACACAGTTCTTCCTTCTCCCCTTTGCTTAGTCCAGGGTACCATATCTCAGGAAAAGAAGTAGAAGTCTGTGATTCAGGCAGATTCTCAGTTCTGGCACCATCCACTGTGTTGCCACTGTGATCTCCAGTTAATCCAAAACCATGTGGCACCTTCTCCTGGCCCACCAGCAAGAGTCCTTTCACCCCTTTTCTTCCAAGCAAAGTCTCTGCTGCTTCCTAGGCCGCGTGGCAAAGGGAGCCACCCAAAGCCACGCGGTCCTGAGTCTGTCCCTTAGGCTTAGGGGTCCTCACTCCTCCAAAGCCTTGTGGTCCATACCCCTTCCTGCAGGGTCTCTCCTGCATTCTTCTGAACTGCTAAGAGAGAGCTCTGCATCACTGCTACATCTTGCTTCCCAGCTTCCTAAACTGCATAGCAAAGGGAGCCCCAAAGCCATGGGGTCCTCCCCTCTTGACAAAAGCTGTGTGTTCCACAGAGCCAGAGAGAGAGAGAGAGAGCGTGCCTGTCTCTCAGGCAGAGGGGTCCCCAATCCTACCCTTCGTAGTCCAGCAAGAGCGAGAAAGACAGAGAGAGAGAGCCTGTCTCTCAGGTGGAGGGATCCCCACTCCTACCCTTTGTGGTCCAGCGAGAGAGAGCTATTGCTGCTGTGCCTGAGTTTAAATACTCGCGCCAATCTTCCTCTGCAGCCTTATTTCCGACTCCTCCTTCAGTCGGCTACACCTGCCAGCACTTCATATTCTTCTAGCTGTACTGGGCTGCCATGTTAACTGTGGGCAGGTGTGGCCCCATGGTACAGAGCCAATCATCTCCAAGCTTTCGCGAAGGCACGCTGTGTCCAGGGGGAGTTGCCTCTCAGTAACTTCCATCCCCCTGGCTCAAAGCAGCTTTACAGCTCTTTAACATACTTATGAAACCAGTTAAAGGCTATAGATATGCTAAATGACCATGCCAGAGGTTATCTGCAAGGCTGCTGTTATGCAAAACAGCTCTGAATGGCCCTGCTCCAGGAGTCCCATCCCCGGCCTGTTCAGACTTGTGGGGTTGAGGACATCTTATGTATATTTCTAATATTTCCTGGACACCTTGAGTTCTGGGCCCCATTATAAATCCTCCTTTGGGCCCCCCCTTGGCTGCACCCTGTTACACCCCCACCTCAGCGCCTTCCTTCAGGCTTTCTCTCTCACGGGGACGCCGCAGCCCCACGCAGCATTCCATCCCGTTTGAAAGGACAGCTTAGTTTCATTCACACACACAATCTGCCACAAGGCGGTAGTCCTTTTAATGACCAGAACAGCTGGGTAGCGGTTTCTACCTCAGAGAGCGCTGTTTTCACTTCTTTCAAATTTCTAAAAATTTATTTAAAAATTTATTAAATTAAAAAAAATTATGGTAGAGTATATAGCAGAATATTATATAGAATGCTGCTAAAATAACTTATTGTATTGTTGCTCGCTTTTTTAAAAACTGTCATTTTCATATCAATCATGCTGGGTTACACTATGAGCTAGAGATTGCACTGATCTTTTTTGTCCCTTTAAATTTGGAAGCAAATTAGAAGGCATAAGCTCCAACTTATCTGGGGGAGCCTGTGACCAAAAATGAGATCTTTGCCTCCCCTCCCCAGGAACCTGTTTGTGGGACTCTGCCTCAAAAAGCTTAGTCGCATTTACATGAAATAGGCACCTCTGAACCTGACTTCCCCTTTTGATCTGGTTCCTTATCATTGCTTCATCTTCCCTCTCTTCCGCTTGAATTATTTTTATTAATAGTGAAATGAATGGGAACACGGAGGGTGGAGTAGTCATTTGGTTTTTTCAAGTCCGAGTTTGGTCTTATTTCCCAAACGGCACTTCACGACATTTCGTGGGATGTTTCTTTTAGGAAGTCTTAACAATTGTGTAACCTTTCCTGTGGCCGTCTGGTCGGCAGCCTGGTTGGCAGCCTGGCATGCAAATCCCAGGAACTCTATGTATCACCAACAACATTTGAAGTGCTCTCAGATTTTCTCCCAAAAAAGGCACACCACTTTCTACCTTCACGATGACTCACAGTTCTCAAAACTGGACCCTACAAGCCTAGAGTAATGAACGGCCTTTGTTTCTTCACCTCCAAGGCCAGGGACTTCATAGTACATGCTGTTTGTACACTGCTCACCATGAAGGACACCACAGACAGTTCTATTTAGAGCGTTGCCTTCCTGCAGCTCTCTACCTAGATTCAGTCCCCTCAGATTCTCCCTGTGCATAGGACAGGTGGGTAGTGCCATGAAGTAAGGTCTCAGGAAAGATTCTCCACTGTTGAAAAAGAAGAGTCAGTTGGGGGGGTGGGGTATCAGTAGACAGTAGTAAGTGAAAACAGCATTGATTTAAAAACTTTTCTTCTGTAGATGACTGCTTTTATTGAGCTTTGTTTTTAAATGTGGTTGTGTAGTTAAACCAAAGTAGAATACAATTATGGTAAAGAATGATTACACCAAAGAAGACCTAGCTTGTTATCTGATCCTGTGATTATTGCAGGCCATTGGTTGCTAAGATCATAAGATAAATTGTCCTCTTAAGCAGGATCTAATTGTTTTGTTATCAGTTGCCACAGCCTGAGCAAAATGAATGGAGAATTTGAACTACAAATTATTTTTACTATACTTTTCCATGCATTTGGCCAGAACTATAAATTCCTTAGTACCATTACTAAATCTTTGCCTCAATTCATTTATGTAGTTTGCATATGTTGACACAATGAAAACAGGATTTCAAGAAGAGTAAAGAAATCCTTCAGATAAAATAAGCCTAGTGAATTTAACAATTGCAGGACATCCTGTAATTTCCATAGAACATAAGTGTTAATATATCTCCAAAAATATTGTAAGAATGGCACTTTTGTGGCAGAATAACAAATGGAGCTAGCCTATATACCAATGATATGATAAAATGCCTTCACTCATTATTCAGAACATATCGCTTACACGGTTTAGCTATTGTAAATAATGCTACTAAGAACATGGAGGTGCTTACATCTCTTTGAGACCCCGCTTCCAATACTTCTGGGTGTATACCCAAAAGTGAAATCGCTAAATCATATCATAATTCTACTTTTAATTATTTGAGAACCCATCATACAGTTTTCCACAGTGGCTTAACTATTTTACATCCCCACGAAGAGTGCACAAGAGTTCCAGTTTCTTCACCTCAGTTATACTTGTAATTTTCTGGTGTTTCATTTTTTTTTTTATTTTATAATAGGTATTCTATGGCTGTGAGGTTGTCTCTCACCGTGTTTTTGATTTGCATTTCCCAAATGATTAATGATGTTGAGCGTCATTCATGTGCTTATTAGCTATTTTATACCTTCTTTGAAGAAACGTCTATTGAAGTCCTTTTCCCATTTTTGAACAGGGTTTTTAGGTTGTAGCTGTTGTTGAGTTTTAGTACTTCTCTTGAGTTTCTGGATATCAGTCCTTTGCCAGATACATGATTCTCAAATATTTTCTTCCATGCTATGTGTTGCGTTTTTACTCTACTGACAGTCTCTTTTTAAAACATTTTTATTGAAATTATTGTGGTGATATTGTTAATAAAGTCACATAGCTTTCAAGTGTACAGTTCTATCATACCTCATCTGCATATCGTGATATGTTCTTCACCCAAAGTCAAGTCTCTCTGTCACCATTTATCCCCTCTTTGCTCTATTACCCGCTTCACCTGTTTCACTGAGCCCCTCATCAGCCTGTTCTCCGTATCTATGAGTCCAGTTCTATTTTGTTTGTTTATTTTGTTCATTAAATTTCACATATAAGTGAAATTATATGTTATTTGTCTTCTCTGAGCGGGCCAGCCCTTTTTGCATTTCCACCCTTTCTACTGATCTCTGTAATTATCGGGGCGATATGAATCAAAACCACAGTGAGATATCCCCTCTCTGTTAGAATGGCCACTGTCCAAAAGGCAAGAAGTAGCAAATGTTGGCAAGGACATGGAGTTAAGGGAACCCTTGTGCTGTTGGTGGGAATGTAAATTGGTGCAGCTACTATGGAAAACAGTATGGAGATTCCTCAAAAAATCAAAAAGAGATCATTACATTACCCAGCAATTCCACTTCTGGGTATTTATCAAAAAAACCCACAAAAATATTAATTCAAAAAGATGTATGCTCATCCGCATGCTCATTGCAGCAGTGTCGATTAATGAAGGAATGGATAAACAAAATGTGGCATATATGAGGTCTGTCCAGAAAAAGTCCAGCCATTGCTAATACAACAAGAATGGTTTGCATGACATTGATGTAACCTGGCAGCCAAGGAGGGTGGACTGGAATGTGCATGTGTGAACAATGATGACTTCACTCTACTAGTCAGTGGGGGTGGTAGATGCCGTTTAGTGAACATGTGCACTGTGTAGCTGTCGCATTTAAAATGACTGAGAGACTAGAGCAAGAATTCTGCATCAAATTTTGCATTCAGCTTGAACATTCCTCCATGGAAACTATTGTTTGTATGGAAAATAATACAATAGTTAATATATAACAATACAAAAATAAACTATGTCTTGTATACTCACAACTGTAAACCTACTTTTGCCCACCCTGTATTATTTAGCCTTAAAATGGAAGGCTAATTTTAGGAAATTCGGATGTATTATACAACATGGATGAATGTTGAGGACATTATATTCATTGAAATAAGCCAGTCACAAAAAGACAAATACTTTATGATTTCACTTATATGAAGTACTTAGAGCAGTAAAAATCATGCAGGCTGCCTTTGATGGCCGGGGCTAATAGGGAGTTACTGTATGCTGTGGACAGAATTTCAGTTCTGGAGACGCACGGTGGTGATGGCTGCACAGCAGTATGAATTGTATATTACCACTGAGCGGTACACTTAAAAATGGTTAAGATGGAAAAATTTTTAAAGATTTTATTTATTTATTTGTTTTAGAGAGAGGGGAAAGGAGGGAGAAAGAAAGGAAGAGATTCATTGGATGGTTGCCTCTTGTACACCCTCACTCTCCAGGGGACCTGGCCTGCAACCCAAAGATGTCCCTGTCTGGGAATTGAACTGGTGACCTTTTGGTTTGCAGACCGGCACTCAATCCGCTGAGCCACATCGCCCAGGGAAAGATGGTAAATTTTTTGTTATATTTTACCACAATATAAGAAATTGTCAAACAGGAAAAAAAATGAAATGACAATATATGATAAGGGAGATGCTAAAGAGGGAAAGAGAAAATGTCTAGAAAGTAGAAACAGAATTCACTTCTCTAACTCTTTGCAAAAGCTGGTCCTTAAAGTTCAAACTCACTTTCCTGACCCCTCTATCCACTTTCTGGTAATGTTTCCAAGAGCAAATCGCTCTGCTTTCTGGACACCATTCCTCTATACTCTCGAGTCTAGACATTCTTGATAATTGACATGGCTCTTCAGGAACTTAGATATGCAAACATTTGCATAAGCAGAAAGTAAATTCTGGGTTTCCTGGAAGCAAGAAGAAAACAGCTCAGCCTACAGAGCATTTTGAGGGTTAAAGGGAAGGAGCCAGAAGTATGGAGGGAGAGCTACGGCATACCTCTGGGGACACTTGAAACTTCTCAAAGAGGAAAGTAGACATGGGTTGTTTTAAAATTAATTCCGGATCCTTGCACGTTTCTGCCAGCTTTTAATTTTTATAATTTTTTTAATACAAAATAAACTCCTATATGTACTTTACCTAGAGTTAGCTACATTTCCTTCCTTTCTCAAGCTTTCTCTCTTTTCCCTACACACACACATATTTGTCTGTTTATTTGTTTGTTCAACAGTTTGGTCAAAAGGTATAAACTCCCAGTTATAAAATAATTAAGTCTTTGTCATGTAGTGTGAAGCATGGTGACTATAGTTTATAATACTGCATTCTATATTTGAAAGTTGTGAAGAGAGCAGATTTAAAAGCTTTCATCGTAAGAAAAAAATTAACAAAGTATGGTGACAGGTGTTAACTAGACATTGTGACATGGTGGTCATTTTGCAATGTCTACAAATATTGAATCATTATGTTGCATACCTGAAACTAATGTCGTGTTATAAGCCAATTATATATTTTTTTTAAAAGCAGAACAATCTAATGAGTATCTTTGTTTGGGGAAATGTGACACATAGAGTTTAGAGAATTTTGACTCCTAAGGAAAAAAATTCAATGCTGATGAATGGGGTGAGTGCATGGAAGAGCTAATGGCTGTAAATCAGGCTTCTTCCATTGAAGGGCAGTTGCATTTTCCTGTTTTGTTTATTCAGAAAGCATTTCAATGTGTTAGAAACTAAGGATTTGGCCCTGGCTGGTGTAGCTCAGTGAACTGAGTGCCAGCCTGTGGACTGAAAGGTCACTGGTTTGATTCCCAGTCAGGACACGTGACTGGGTTGCGGGCCAGGTCCCCAGTTGCAGGGTATGAGAGGCAGTTGATTGATGTTTCTCTCGTGCATTGATGTCTTCCTCTCTTTCTCCCTCCTTTCCCCTCTCTCTAAAAATAAATAAATAAAATCTTTTTAAAAAAGAAACTAAAGATAATTAAACATGGCTCATATTCTCAAGCTGACTAGGCCCTAGAGATAAGATGGAAGCCCATCTCTTGTCCCCAAGGATATTGGTTTGTTTAGTGAGGAAGACAGGTAACTAAACATATTGCTAATCAAACATATAGCAGCATAATAGCAAATTTAAAATTTTCAGGACTTGAGAATAAAAAGTCATGTCAACCCTAAAAGGTAATAATTTTCAATGACCCCCCCCAAAAAGCTATTAATCTTCAAGGTTTAAAAAAACTTTTTTTAGTACAGAATAGAGAACAATGGGGGTGAAAGGTAAAGGAACTCAAATATCTGGAGTTAGAGGAACAGGAAAGTGAGTCAGAAAAAAGAATTATAAGAATTTGAGGTGAGCTTTGGTTTGAGAAAATCATCATAGGAAGAAAAGAGAATTCCTGGGATCCAGACAAAGGTTATATTCAAAGAAAAGATTATACTACCCAAAATAGAATAACTAGCAAGGCATGTATTCCAGCAGCTGGTACGCATGCATCACTTTATAATGTGATTTGAGGGATGGAAAATTAAATCTCAATGATATGGCCTCTATACAATATGATTATGATTATATAATCAAATCAATATTTCTGGCAAAATAAATGCATAAGTAATATTATTTGCATCTCATAAAAATTATACTAGATACAGAAAATAAATTATATAGATTGAAAACAGAGAAGCTGGGAAACTTAGAATAATCCAGGCAAGAATCAAACTGATGGTAGAAACTGCGAATATGATTGAAATCACCTAGACACATAATGCAAATCAAGGGCAAAACTCTGTGAAAGAAAACTTCTAAAAGGAATAGAAGACCTTATTTAACATTTTTTTATCATAGAAAATTTTTAAATCATAGACAAGTTAGATCTTCCCAAAATTAGAGAAATAGTCAAATGAACTTTCATATATACATCACCATTATTCAAATTTATTAACTTTTTCATGCTTTATTGTATCTATTCCCCCATCAGTTTTTTTCTTTTGCTTGAGTATTTAAAATCAAACCCACTGAAAACTAGAAGACACTGATGAAAGAAATTGAAGAAGGCACAAATAAGTGGAAAGATATTCCATGCTCATAAATTGAAAAAACAATATTGTTAAAATATCCATACCAAAAGAAATCTACAGATTCAATGCATTATCAAAATTCCAATGGTATTTTTCACAAAAATAGAACAAACAATCCTAAAATATGTATAAAACAACAAAAGACCCTGAATAGTCAAGGCGATCTTGAGAAAGGAGAACAAAGCTGGAAACATCATGCTTCCTGATTTCAAACTATATTACAAAGTTATAGTAATTAAAACAGTATGATATTGGCATAAAAACAGACACACAGACCAATGGAACAAAAGAGAGAGCACAGAAATAAGCCTAGGCACATACGGTCAGTTGATTTATGACAAAAGAGCCAAGAATAGATAATGAGGAAAGGATAATCTCTTCAATAAATGGTGTTGGAAAACCTGGGCAGCCACATGGAAAACATGAAACCAACTCACTAATTTACACCACACACAAAAATTAACTCAAAATGTATTCAAGACTTGAAAATAAAAACTGAAACCATGAAACTCCTAAAATCAAACATAGGTAGTAAACTCCTTGGCATCTGTCTTAGTGATTATTTTTTGGATATGACACAAAAAGCAAAGATAACAAAAGCAAAAATAAACACTTGTGATTACCTCAAATTCAAAGCTTCTGCACAGCAATGGAAACCATCAACAAAATGAAAAAGCAACCTACAGAATGGAAGACAATCATTGCAATCATATACCCCCATACAACTCAACAGCAAAACAAAAAATATCTGATTTAAAAATGGGCTTAGGATCTGAATAAACATTTTTCCAAAGAAGACATTCAAATGGCCAACAGGTATATGAAAATGTGTTCAACATCAGGAATTGTCAGAGAAATACATATCAAAACCATAGCGAGATATCACCTCACACCTGTTAGAATGGCTATTACCCAAAAGACAATAAATAACAAGTGTGAACAAGGACATGTTGTCACGGGAACCCTTGTGCTGTCAGTGGGAATGCAAATTGTACAGCCGCTATGGAAAACAGTATGGAGGTTCCTCAAAAAATTGAAAAGAGAACTATTACATGACCCAGCAATTCCACTTCTGGGTATTTACTCAAAAAACCCCACAAAAATACTAACTCAGAAAGATAAATATCCTGTCATGTTCATTGCAGCAGTATTTATAACAGCCAACACATGGGAGCAATCTAAGTGTCCAGTGATAGATAAATGGATAAAGAAAGTGTCATATAGACACATATGTGTGTGTATATATATATATATATATATATCTGTATTTTATTTTTAAAATAGCATAAAAAATTATGCTATTAATTAGCATAAAAAACAAAGTTTTGCCATTTGCGACAACATGCACGGGCCTTGAGAGCATCATGCTAAGACACATAAATTAGAGAAAGACAAATAACATATTATCTCACTTAATGTAGAATCTAAACAAACAAACAAACAAAACCCCACAAACTTAGAGATACAGGAAACAGATTTGAGTATGTCAGAGGCAGGAGGTAGAGGATGGGTAAAACGGGTGAAGGGGATCAAAGGTACAAACTTCCATTATAAAGTAAGTCAGTCCTGGGGATGTAATGTGTAGCATGAAATAAAAAAAAAATTTAGGTGAACTTTTCAGCAATGTTTATGTTTAATGATATGCCAACTGAAATAATTTTCCTAAATCTTTTGGTAACTTGAAACCGTAGAGTTTTGCCAAGTTTGGTTAAATGATGAGTCAAGTTAAATTCGTTGAATACCTTTCTTGATCACTTCCAAATAAGATAAAATACTGAAACATTAATTGTTAAATAAGTCTAAGTTCATCTACCTTTGACTTTTTATTACAAAGAAACTAAAAGATAAATTCAAATCTGTTAATGAATGTTTTATGCTTTGTTGAGGAAGCATATGCTTCTAAAAATTATGAAATATATTTGCAAGTAAAGTAATCTGTGTTTGTAGAGGTTATGAAATGTATTTAAAAATTTGCCTATCCAAAAATGCTAATTACTCATTAGTTATCATTAGAAATTAAGGTTGCTAAGTTTTAAGAATTCTAGCAAATATGGAAGGAAATAATTGTATTTTCAATAAGAGAAGGTATAAGGTATTGAAATGCATTTTAAGAAAATTGAAAGAAAATGTTTTTCCTAAATTAAGTTGGTTATTTCCAAATGAATAAGAACATTGTAGAAGGTGCTCTGGCTGGTGTGGCTCAGTGGATTGAGTGCCAGACTGTGAACCAAAGAGTTGTCAGTTCTATTCCCAGTCAGGCCACATGCTTGGGTTGTGGATCAGGTCTCCAGTTGGGAGTACTTGAGAGGCAAACACACATTGTTGTTTCTCTCCTCTTTCTCCCTCCCTTCCCCTCTCTAAGAATAAGTAAGTACAATCTTTTTTAAAAATGAAGGAAAAGAAAGTTGTAGAAGGGTTGTGAAAAGAAATCTTGAGAATTTTGTGTGTGGTCAGCTAAATAAGATTAAAATAGATTTAATTAAATAAATTAATTTAAATATTTAAAGTACGATTAAAGTTGGTTCTTTCTGTCTGTTAAAAGAACAAAGTTTTCCTGTACTATTGATGTGCTCTTTTCTTTTGGAAGGTACTGTAATTAATTTTTTAATTAAATTTATTGGGGTGTCACTGGTTAATAAGAACATGTAGGTTTCAAGTGTACATTACTAGGATACTTGATCTGTATATTGCATTGATATACTCTTAATAAGAGATTTTAAAGAAAAAGCAAAGATTTTTCTGTTGTATTAAATTAGTTCTTGTGCTCTGTATCTTCAGATCTTTGATTGCTTAGGTAAACCAAGTCTTAGTATTAAAAAAGCTAACTTTTGCTTACAACCATTTAACTTTCTGTATTTGCCTGAGAAGTCTGTCACCATGATTAAATGGATAACTAAGTATTGTTTCACAGTGATCTATTATTCTATTTGACCAAGTATTTTAAAACCTTTGATCTCTGAAACAAAAAAGAAAAGAAAAGGAGTCTCTTTATAAAAGGGTGAAATTAAGCTAATTAGGCCTATTTGATATGCTATTGATATGCTAATATTACTTAGCAGCCGATGGACCATAAATACAGCTGGCATTCCAGAATGGGGAATGTCCTTCTGTAGCAAATTTAAACAGGGGACACTGCATTATAAAAAACAGAAGATTCAAGAATAAAAGCTCTCATACTCAATCCAAGGAGAGAGGTTCAGAACTGGGAGAACACACCATCGGAATCCCAGAGCCATCAGGGAGACAGTGAAGACAAAAGGCCAAGCAGGTACCTTACTAGAAACCAATAGTAGCACCACAAATAAAATGGGGTGGTTTTTGATTCCTGCAATGCTGACATCAAAAATGTTGGCTTAGCATACATGAAATCAGGAGGCCTTGGCTAGAAATAAATGATAAGAATTTATTCAAGGGTCTTAGTGTTTGAAAACTGTAAACACACTGTAGCAAAATGCACATTCTTGAGAAGCACCAGTCCTGCCTTCTGAGCCTCTGGACTGGTCTGAGATGGTAATCCTCTAGATGACCTCTGGTCTGGCTAGAGAATGTTAGGTGGTCTGGATACGTGAACATTCTTCCCCTAGTCATTCCAGGGGTAATCAGGCATTGCCAGAGCACTAGAAAGTTCAAACATTTAAGTTCCCTAAATAGTTAAAACAAGAATAGAATCGTTTCCTCATGCCTTAACCTATTTGACTTTAGCAGCTTGACTATGGTAACTCCATCTTATTTCTTCACTCCATTCCTCATGGCCATCATCAAATCCAAAGACATGGACATGCTCTCTCTGCTCACCATCACAGTTGCCCCTTTGTTGGTGAATAAATGTGCCCTGTGACATCAGGCTGCCTTGGAGTCATCCCATTTCTGTACAACTGAACTGCTCATTTTCTCACTTGCTTTTTCTTTCCTTTTCTTTTTTAAAGATTTTATTTATTTATTTATTTTTAGAGAGAGGGGAAGGGAGGGAGACAGAGAGGGAGAGAAACAGCAATGTATGGTTGCCTCTCACATGGCCCTCACTGGGGACCTGGCCTGCAACCCAGGCATGTGCCCCGACTGGGAATCAAACCGGGACCCTTTGGTTCCCAGCCCGTGCTCAATCCACTGAGCTACACCAGCCAGGGCGCTTTTTCTTTTCTTAAACACAAGAATTGTTTTGAATCAGATTCAAGACTGTTTCCTTCCAAAGAGATCAAAATTATTTTAATTAATTAAGATCTGTCTCTCCTTGTATGTGTTTTATAAAGATGAGTGATCTAATCAGGCAAGAAGAGGTCAATTTCTGCAGTAATTTCTCTTTTTGGAAGCAGTACAATCCCAAATGGTGATAGCTGAAGTTGAGCAAAGAGGCTCTATTAAGTCACATTGGGGAAGTGGTTTTTGTAATAATTTTGGGGGAGTCAGCAGAAAGCGTTGCCATTGCCCCCACTTCATTCTTTTTCCTCTATTGAAAAATAATGCTACTATGAAGATCCATCTATCGGTAGTAAAATACTGGGTTCATGCCTCATATCTGTAAATGTTGGGTTTCAAAGGGATGTAAAGAACACAAAACATGATACTTGACTTGAGAGACAGAGGGAGAGAGAAAGAGTGAGAGAGAGAAAGAGAGAGAACAAGAGAGAGAGAGAGAGAGAGAGCTCGCCAGCTGTGCAAGTGTATGCAGGACATCATTCCTAATAAGGAAGGTGCTATTTACAGAAGCCAAAGTAGTTGGTGTCTTGCAAGTCAACACTAAACCAGCCTAGGATTACTGGTTAATTTTAGAGACATAATAACGCCAATGCCATCAGTTTAGAAAAAAAACAGAGAGTAAATACTTTTGGTGACACAATCTGTACAGAATCAGCGCACAACTTTGAACTTCCCATGCTTTCAAGCAACTCAACAGTCATGTTGAGTATAGGTTTTTCACAAGCCAGAAACTCACAGCCAGAAACCACTCAGAATTACATACAAGAATCAAACTTCTTTAGAAACCATATGCTTAATTTTGTGACCCTAATGTATTTAGAAACCACAATACTTAGCTTTATGACACTTAGAAGTTATAACAGTTTAATAGGATCTGAGACTGGAAAAGGAAGACAAGATCAGTTTCACAGCTCAGTACATTCAGAAAAAGATTAAGGCAACAATGTTTCTTCCTTTCTTTCTTTCTTTCTTTCTTTCTTTCTTTCTTTCTTTCTTTCTTTCTTTTTTTCTTTCTGTCTGTCTGTCTGTCTGTCTGTCTTGAGTTTGATTGTTTATCTAGCTCTGATTCGAAGCAGCTAGTTGTAACAGAAAAGTAAGGCATGCGTCCTATCCCTCTCACACACATTTAGTTATCAAATATCAAACTGCTTGGTATTGGTTATAAATGTTCAGCAACAGGAGAGTTCAATGAGAGTGAAATAGTCAGGGAGGTCTTTCTGGAACAGATAGGAGGCTGGAAGAACTTGTAGAATAAGGTTACTTGGACGTGTGGAGAAAAGGAAACTGACTATGCTGGAATGGTTTGTCTGACTGTGTGCATGTGGGTACATTCACATATTATGTACTGGGGGTTTTAGAGGGACAGTAATGGCACCAACTTGATGCAAAGAAGTAAAATAGTGTTTAGGTTCTTAGAAGGGATAGGTTTATTTTTTTCTTAATTTTTTCAAAATTTTTTATTGTTATTCAATTACAGTTATCCCCATTTCCCTCCTATCACTCTCCCCTGCCCCGCCCTCCCCCATCTTCCAGTTTTAATCCCCTCCTCGTTGCCCTTGTCCATGGGTCTTTTATACATGTTCCTTGACTTAACCCTTCCCCTTCTTTCCCCATCATCTGTCCCAGCGCCCCTCTAGTTTGGAGAGGTAGTTTTTCGTGGGTTTTTTTTTTTTTTTTTTTTTTTTTTTTTTTTTTTTTTTTTTTTTTTTTTTTTTTTTTTTTTTTTTTTTTTTGCTTTTTAGGTACTCAATTTTATTTATTTTTATTTATTTATTTTTTAATTTAATTTATTTTTTATTTAATTTAATTTATTTTGTTGTTGTTGTTCAATACAATTGTCTGCATTTTCCCCCCACCCCATCTGAACCCACCTCCCTCCCTTCCTTCCACCCTCCCCCTTGGTTTCGTTTATGTGTCCTTTATAGTAGTTCCTGAAAACCCTTCTCCCCACAGTCCCCTCTCCCTCCCCTCTGGCTATTGTTAGATTTTTCTTAATTTCAATGTCTCTGGTTATATTTGCTTGCTTTTTTCTTTTGTTGATTAGGTTCAAGTTAAAGGTGAGATCATATGGTATCTGTCCCTCACCGCCTGGTTTATTTTACTTAGCATAATGCTCCCCAGTTCCATCCATGCTGTTGCAAAGGGTATAAGCTCCTTCTTTCTCTCTGCTGCGTAGAATTCTATTGTGTAAATGTACCATAGTTTCTTGATCCACTCATTTACTGATGGGCACTTGGGTTGCTTCCAACACTTGGCTGTTGTGAACTGTGCGGAGAGGTAAGTTTTAGATGACAGAGGCCCTGGAAGTCCAGGCAGAAAGGTGGGGACTGTGGGTCAGGCAGCAAGGAGTCACTATCATTTACTTCATAGGGAAAGGTATGATATACTACTTTCCTATGGCTGCTGTAACAAATTACCACTGACATGGTGGCTTAAAAACAACACAAATTTATTATCTTATAGTTCTGAAAACTAGTAATCCAAAATGGGTCATACTGCGCTAAAATCAAGGTGTAGACAGGGCTGTATTCTCTCTGCAGACTCTAGGAAAGAATCTGTTGCTTTGCCTTTTCCAGTTTCCAGAGGCTACCTGCATTTCTTGGCTTGTCGCACTTTTTTTTCATCTTCTGAACTGACGATCCCATTACTCCAACTTCTGTCTCCTTCCTTACTGCTCCTCCTCTGGCTCTCCTGCCTCTCCTTTTTACCTTTTAAGGACTTTTGTGATTCTACAGAGCTCACCTGGATAATCCAGGATACTCTCACTCTGTGAAGATCCTTAACTTGATCACATCCGAAAAGCCCCTCTTGCCATAAAAGGCAACATATTTGCAGGTTCTGGGATAGGCCATGGACACATTTGGTAGACCACTATTCAGTCTACCACATATGCTACAGTGACTTCATCTTAGCCCTGAATCAGTAAATCACTGTCAGCTTTTAAAAGTTGATGCCAATGTAAAAATGCTAAGCAGGAGTGTACAACAATCTTTGTTCCTCATAATCACTGCTCTTGGCACATGGCTGTCTCTCTAATGCACATATCAGTTCTAGAAAGCCCCAGCACAGAAGAGAATACTGTGGGCCTAGGACACACCCTATCTTCCATCACCACAGGCAGTTCGGATTGGCCTGGCAGCTGGGAATTCCTTAGGCATAAATAACTTGGGAAGGACAGGATAGAAAATTGAAGGATGCTAAGACTTGAGGAACCAGGACAGACATCTAAACTACGTGACCACAGGAAGGAACTGGGTAATTTTAACCAATCCACTGAGTGCTTAATTTCACTTCTCCTTTTATGTTGTGTGTTTTTTTTAATTTCCTTCATTAGTTATCAATGTAAGTTGCTAGTATGGTCACATGGATGGAGAAAATGTCCATGGATCTATTTCAGTGCAGTAAGAAGTAACAACATTTCTAAATGATTTTATGGTAGTAACAGAGCTGACTCATTCTTTTAATGAATATGCATTACAGGCCAACTTAGCACCAGGCACTACAGCAGAAAAATGGCATGCAGTCTCTAATCTCCAGGTTTCACGTCTAGCAATCCTCACAATAGTCAAGTGAGATAGTTGTATCATTCCCCACTTCTCAGTAGAAAAGACCCTACAGGTTATATAACCCACCCAAGGTCGTACAGCTAAGAGATGACAGGGCAGGAAATTGAATGCACGTCCACCTGGGGCGAAGGCCCGCCTTCTCCCTGTCATACTATGTGGCTTTCCTCTGGACTCAAACCCCTTTATAAACAGTACTTCACATTTTGACATTTTGGGTTCATATTCCGTCAAATGCTTACATTCACTAAATCAAAGAGAGTGCGTTGCTTTGCAAAAATTTACATGAATGTTTATGCAATCGGTCTGATGCAACATGGCCCTATAATTCTGAAACTAACTGACTCGCCTGTCAGTTGTGGTTGTGGTGTGTTTTTTCCACTTATGCTGACGTGCATCATTAACAGCCAAAGAGTGCTCAAGAGAATTTGACAGTCAGCAAACCCTACAGCGGTTCAGAGGGGGCAGAGAGAACCATGGTCTGGAGGAGATCAGTGAAAGCGTCAGAAGGGGTCAGATCTGAGCTGAGTCCTAAGGGATGGCTGGAATTTGGACAGGTAGATGGAGTAAGAGAAGCCAAGTCAAACAAAGAGTAAAAGGCATGACTGAGAAGAAGCCCATAGTGTTTCCAGAGGCAGGGACACAAGTAGTTTGGGAAGAGTGTTAATGCAAATGTGGAATGTACCCTAAAGTGTTCTATGAAAGCTCTTCCCACTCCTTCCAGACAGGACCAATTCCTTCCTTCTCTATGTTCTTATAACATTTGTTTTATATATCGCTCTTGTGGCATTTAACACAATGCATTTTAATTATTTGTCTGTGGTTATCTTATTTACATGGGGCTCATAGTAAAAGAGTAAGACATTACCGGTTGACTCCTGACTAAGTCAATACCTCTTCCATTAGTTGTGAACTCTACAGACAAGGCTTTTATGTCTTACTCCTCTCTATATCTCCAGCTCTAAGCCAACACCATAAGCTCTCAGTACATGTTTATAAAATGAGTTTATTTATTCAGTCAAACTCCAACTCATTCTCCAAGGATCCTACATCTTACACTTTTCCCTTCCCCCTTCAGAAGTCATTCCTAATCACTAAGCAAAGAGATGTAGAACACACCCACAAATGAGGCACCTCTCTCCTGGGCACCAGCGTGGTTCCTCGCACACCAGGGGGCTGTCTCATGCCAGATCCTGACTGCCAATCATCAGATGCTCAGGAATTCTGCAAGTCATCTGTTAAACCAGAGTAAATTATACAAAACTGAAATCGAATAAATAATATTAGAAACAAAGATAATAAACACCTAAAACTCACCACTTCTTATTTTTTACAATATTTCACTATTATACATGGCCCTGAGGTTCTTTATGTCAACTGCAACGGTATAATATAAATATTACATAAGCCTGTGTTACCGTGCGTCTCTTCCCGGCTTCCATTTGGTGACGCCACGTTGGCAGTTTGAAATGAGCATGGGGTTTTTATAACGTGGAAACTGGCAACAGCTACAGGACAGAGTGTGATTTGTATTTTTGGTGGCTGCCCAGAAAAGAGGTAGTAAACATTTTCTGTGAAGATCCAGATGATAAATGCTTTAGACTTTACAGGCCATGCCTGTCACGACTACTTGACTCCAGGCGTAAGTTAAATGCATCCGTACATAACATGAAAATCAAAGGGTATGCTGTGTCCCCATAGAACACTTTTTAATAAAATCAAGGTGGGTTGGGGTTGATGAGGTAAATTTGGTTGTAATCTGACAATGCTTGGTCTACACTTCAGACAGCAATGGGGAAATTGTAACAATGCTGATTAAACTAGCAGATGTCCTCACTGCTATACTGTGAATAGTACCAAAATTGGAGAGTTATTTTTCTAGTGTTCTAAAACTATTATCCAACTCGTCAAGAAAGTCTCTCATATCATCGATGAAGAATGGGGTTGCAATATGTCTTTTTTGTTCATTTTTATCTTATTCATTAATGTCTGTGAAAATATCAGCAAGTACTCCTGTGGGAGCTACATTTCTCTGTTAGCTGTAACTGCAGGTTGACTGCAGATACAAGAGTTCAACGAAAATCAGTGAAAGCATGCTTGGAGAATCAATTGGTTGTATGGAATTGACTACACAGAGTTTGTATAATTTATTATTTGTGAATTGTGTGCTATACATCCTTTATATCAGTAGGATTTATAATAAATGCATGTACATATAAGTGCTATTTCACCTTTTATTGTCCTTGATCCCCAGTTGTAATTCACTCCCTTTTACTTAGAAGGTGGTGCTTAGTTATATCTTAGTTCTCTGGTGAAATGACACGGCAGGGACCCCAATCTTAAGTGTGATATATCTGGTGAAAGACAAGTTTTCTAAAGCCCACCTCAGGCTGAATACAGATACTCTGAGGAGAACTACATTCTGTAGCGAAATAAAAATTGTTTATGCAATAGCTTAAGTCTTTAAAAGTCCTTCTAGATGAGTTTTATTACTATTTAGTCTGCCATACTTAATCTGGTCATTTTTACTACAGGGAAGCACAGCTGGCTTGATTAAACTCCATTCCTAGAGCGGGTTACAAATCAAAAGACACCATCCTGAAACCAGAGGGCCTTAAAAAGGACAGATGACATTGAATCACTCGCCCTACTCCCCTAGTTTAAGAATCATTCTCTCTTCCAGAAAAGACATTTCTATTTCCTTTCAAGTATCTAAGATTCAGTAATCAGATAGTGGTTTGGAACTGAAATGTGGTTCTGAGGAAAGCACAGTGGTTAAAGAAAAGTCCTCACCAGATATAGAGAATAAGAAAAAGAGACAATAGGAAAAAAGAAAGTTACACTGACTGACTACAGCTCAGCTTCAGCACTCAGATTAGCGCGTGTGATCAGTGTGATCGGATCAGACTTGACCACCGTGCACAGCTTCCCCACAAACTCCAGTGATGCTGCCGAGGAAGCTCAGGTCACGCTCCCTGCGCTCCACTGCCTCAGAAAGAAGACTCTAGTCTAGCAGTGGCCATCTCGCGTTGCCATTGTCTTTCTCTTCTTTGTTCCCTCTGGGAACACTTTAGCAGTAAGCGTGGTTGACCCACTTATCTTTGCAAACCACTTGCCAAAACAGTGGCTGGGGCAGGGTCAATGCTCCATGAAGATGCCGCACCTAGATGCGGGAGAGGGTTGAGTGCCCTGTTACCAATGCTATTATGTCTCGTTATAATTTAAAAGTCTTCACTGGATCTTAGCCGAAGGCCGAGAAGTGATATGATTTAAAAGTCTTATCCACAACAAGTGAATTTCTGTGAATGCGTCAGAAACGATTACAATCATTTTTGTGAGGAAAAAACTGACACACAGGGAGGTTGTGTGCCACAAGTCACAGAAACAGTGGGGAGAAGATTCGAGAATGAACTCCGAATAGTGAAGCAAATTTGAGACTTCTAATCATGGCATAGACTCAGGAAATGTAGGAAGACAAATAGAACATACGTTCAGTAATTATAGATCACGGAAGTTGAAGGTGTTAGAAGGTTGGGTTAAAAACAGTGATTAATCTTTCAATGTTGAAGAAAATAATGAATTTTATTTCAGTTGCCTCAGCCAGTTAGATGACAAAAATTCCAATAGTAATAATTATTATTACATATAACCATATAAAGGAACAGGTTCCTTTTGCTCTGATTAAAGCAAAATGATTATTTCATCTTTTTGACAAGGATGTATTTATTTGATGGTCATGGCCCATTCATTGCTAGTACTCTGGTTAGCCATTAAACACAAGCTGGGAATGCAGAGAACAAGGCTGGAAAGCTGTGCTTCTACCCAGGGAAAGAGTTCTCAGCCTAAGCTATGCATCGAATCACTTGAAGGATTTTTTAATAACGCAGATGCCCAGGCCACAAACCAGCACATTCATATCGGAATCCTTGGGAGTGCTGCCCAGGGATCAGTATTTCTGGAAACTTTTTGGGTGACTACAATGTGCAGCCAAAATTAAAAATCACTTCATTAGCAGGCCTTAACACTAATTTAGTTCACCACAACCAGCATTTTATAAAACGAGTGGAATGATAAATAAAATATAAGAGGGTGTTCTCCAAAATGAAGGTAGGATCTGTTTTAGTAAAACTTGTTTTAGTTTTGTGTGTATGTGTGTTCTTGCACTGGATGTGTAAAAGACACTTAGTATGTGTTGTGGCCTAAAATGTTTGATAAATAGTGATTTGGGTGTCTGAGACTCTGTGGCAAACTGCCCCAAGACAAAGGGTCTGTCTCAGACTAGGGAAAAGTTTGTGCTTCAGTAGCAAACTGCGCATTATCTATAGCACATCCTTCTAGGATATCTTATTGTAATTCTATGGAAGCTACTTCACAATTCTGAAAATTATACATAACTGATAGACATGAATGCTTGTCTATAGGCATGCAAATCCTGTCCCATCCAAGTGAGGTTCAACTGACTTTCCTCTTGAATTTGGAAGAGGCTACTGTTGTCTCGCCATGTGTCTTTATTTCAACATTCCTTTATTTTATATGTTTGTGCTTTTGTGACTTCTCCTTTGAACCAGTTTTAACATCGGTGCAGTTCCCTCATCATGAGTTAACAAAATATTTAATACATGTTCACTTTTCCATCTCTCTGAGAACGTGATTTTACGCTTTTTTTTTTCCAAACTAACTTGTACTGGTGATAAATCTTTCTCTGGAACAGCATGACAGGTATTTTTGTTCTGTGGTCTCCTTTTTGTGGGCCGAAGGGCCTCCACTTCCTGACCCCATACCGCACTTGCAACCTGCCTCAGGCCAGCCACAAACAGGATCTGAACTCACCACAGATGTCACTCTTGGATCTGACCCAGGAAAATCATACCCATGGCTAAAGTTAAATAATGCCATGGCCTGTCTGTGGTTTCATGTAAAACAGAATATATGCTGATGAAATCTTAGAGATCAAATGATATAGAAAACTAGCAAGTTGCTGAATTTACTAATTCACCTCTTTTTTTTCCTAACAGACTCAATTTTCAGAGTCATGTGACTTATTCATTTTAACATTTATTCATTATTCATTATTCATTATTCATGTGACTTATTCATTATTAACAATTTTCAGAGTCATGTGACTTATTCATTTTAACAATTTTCCCAGTCATGTGACTTATTCATTTTAACATTTATAAGAAACTTCCTTTTCTGACATTACCATAGAAAAGATACACTGAAAAAACTCCCACTACAAAATACCTAGAAATCCCATCAGTAAATAAGTGAATAAAAAAAAAACTGTGGTACATTTACACAATGGAATACTACTCAGCAGAAAGAAAGAAGGAACTCCTGTCCTTTACAATGAGTTGGATGAAACTGGAGAGCATTATGCTAAATAGAATAAGCCAGGTGAAGAATGACAAATACCATATGACCTCACCTATAAGTGGAACCTAATGAACAAAACAAACAAGTGAGCAAAAAAGAACCAGAGACATGGACATAAAGAACAAACTGATGGGGACCAGAGGGGAGGGTGGAGGTAGGTAATGGGGGAAAGAAGGGGAACATATACAAAGGATCCATGGACAAGGACAATGAGGAGGGGATTGTCTTTGGGAGGGAGGTTGCACAGGACAGGGGAGAGCAATGGGGCAGGGGGTGGGGAATGAGGACAACTGTAACTGAACAGTAAAAAAATACCTAGAAATCACAGGAAGAGTAAATAAACATGCATTTAAATATAAAGGTACACTTAAAAGAAAATAGAACAGATGGTACTAAACAACTAGATAGCCATGTAAAAAAAAATGAATTGAATCTAGACATAGGCCTTATGCCCTTCACAAAAATTAACTCAAAATGATTGATAAGCATAAATATAAAATGCAGAACTAAAAAACTCCAGAAGACACCATAAGAGAAAATTGAGAAGACCTTGAATGTGATGTGACTTTTGAGATACAGCACCAAAGGCATGATCGATGAAAGAAATCATTGATAAACTTGACTTCCTTAAAATTAAAAACTTCTGCTCTGTGAAAGGCACTGTCAAGAGAACGAGAACACAAACCACAGACTGGGAGAAAATATTTGAGAAAGACTTATCTGATAAAGGACTAATACACAAAAATGCACAGAAAACTTAAAATTCAACAATAAGAAAATAAACAGCCCAATTAAGAATTGGGCAAAAGACTTCACCAAAGCAGATATACCAAGAAGATGACAAATAAGTATATGAAAAGATGCTCAATGTCATATGTTCTTAGGACACTGATAGTGAAAACAATATTGAAACACCTCTACACACCTATTAGGATTGTCAAAATCCAAAATACTGACAAGCAAATGCTGGTGAGGATGTGGGACAACGGAAACTCACTGCTGCCGGGAACACAAAACGATGCAACTACCTTGTAAGACAGTTGGACAGTTTCTCACAAAACTAAACACACAACCCAGCGATCGTGTTCCTTGGTATTTACCTAAGTAAGTTGAAAACTTATGTTCACACGAAGACTCGCACACAGATGCTTATAGCAGCCTTATTCGCAATTACTAGCATGTCCTTCAGTAGGTGAATGGATAAAAAAACTGTAGTGCATCCAGACAATGAAATATTGTTCATCACTAAAAAGAAATGAGCTATCAAGATATTAAAAAGAAATATGGTGGGACATTAATTTCGTATTTCAAAGAGAAATAATTCAGTCTGAAAAGGCTGCCGGTTATGTTTTCAACTCTATGACATTCGGGCAAAGCCAAAACTATGGTGACAGTAAAAAGGTCATGGTTGCCAGGGGTTGGGGGAAGGGAGGGATGAATCAGTAGAGCACAGAGGATTTGTAGAGCAGAGAAACTACTCTGTATGATACCATCATGGTGAATACATGTCATCATATACTTGTCAAAACCCATGGAATTTATAACACCAAGAGTAGCCCCTAATACAAACCATGGACTTTGCATGACAATGACGTGTCCATGCAGGTTCATTGACCGCAGCAAATGCACCACTCTGGTATGGGACGTTGACAGTGGGGAGACTATGGAGGGTGGCGGGGCAAGGAGCACATGGGAATTTTCTGTGCTTTTCTCTCAGTTTTGCTGTGAACCTTGAATTTCTGTAAAAAATTAAAGCCTATCATTTTAAAAAAAGAAAGAAAAAATAGGAAAATAAATCAATGCTAAAATCATCTTCTGACAAGGAAAACAACAACCTTAGTTTCAAAAGGAAAGTACATCCAAATACTCAAATGACAAACAAGTCTAATCTTATACAAAATGTGCCATAACATGGAAAATGAAGGAACACTCCACAGCTCATTTTATGAATCTAGCACAATCTTGACTGCAGGCTTCTGAGAATAGAAACCATTTACCCCCATACTCAGCCTGGACATTGAACCAAACCAGTGTGTGTTAACATGAGTTGTGCTATTTCTTTGTATCCATTAACATGACTTTATTATTCCAGGAGTCTACTACTCAAGCAAATGGTTATTTGATTCTTCATTATGGGCACTTTCTGGAAGACTCATCAATTCTTCAGTGGTAGACATCAACAGAAAGTTCCAGGGGTGTCCAAACCATAGCCCATGGGCTGCATGTGGTCCAACACAAAATCATAAATTTACTTAAAACCTTTTTTTTGTTCATCAGTTTTCATTAGCATTTGTGAATTCAATGTGTGGCCCAAGACAACTCTTCTTCTTCCAGTGTAGCCCAGAGATGCCAAGAGTTAGGACACCCCGGACACCATACAATTTTTTTAACCCCTGGTTGTCTTTCCATCAATCCTAAACTGTTATATTCTGGATATTTACTTAGTCCTAATCAGCCCTGCCTCCTTTAAAAGTCCTACCATTAAATCGAACTGTCAATTCAATAAATGCTGACATTACCTCCCCCTTCTTGCAGCAATGCCAAAGCTTTGCTGAGCCGGTGTTCTGTTATGGCTATCAGCAATTGTCTTGTTATATTGGCAGCTTTGTCTCATCAACAGGCTGTGTTGGTAATATCTGAGGAGCCAGATTTACCAGATCAGAAAGACAGTGTTAAAAAGGAAATGTATAGGTCAATCTCACTCATGAGAAAAAATGCAAAAATCCTAAACAAACTCTCACATAATTGAATATAGTAACATATAGCAACTAATATGTAGTGACCAAGTTCAGTTTATCCTAGTGCTGTAAAACTGGCTTATTATTAAATATCAGTTAGTGTAACTTAACACATTAATAGATTAAAGAACAAAAATTATGCATGATTAACTCAGTAGATGTAGAACACTTCTGATAAAAATCAATATCCATTCAAAGAAAAGCAAGTCTGAAACCAAATTTGACAATTATAGACATTTATTAAATAAAGATTTATAATCAGATTTAAAACAGCTTATAAAACTTGTTCTAAGCCTTGTACATGATCAAACAGGCTTCGGTCAACGCATTCCTAAGGGTCTGTAAAGTAAACATACTCACTAACAAAATGCTGAAAAGCTTTTCTTTTTAAATGGCACTAAGGGTGGCTTCTATCACCACCTTTGCTTTTCAATGCTGTGTTAGAAGTCCTAGTTGATGCTGTAAAACAATCATAAAGGGTATAGGTTAAAAAGGATGAGATAAATTCTATTCAATTAGATGGTAAAATTATAATTTTAGAAAAACCAAAAAAAGTTAATAATTATTTCAAATTTTATGAGTTTAGCTGAATATAAAATCAAAATAAATCATTTTCATTTCTACACAAAACAGTGATTTAAAGAAAAACAATTGCTATTTACAATAACTTCCACAAAGGTAATGTACATAATAAAAAACTTAACAAATATGTGCATGTTATTTATGATGAAAAATTAAAAATCTTGTTCAAAAGCATTAAACAAAAACTAAATAAATGAAGAGATAAATCAGGCTCAATACTTTAAAGGTTTAATATCATAAGGGTATTTATTCTCCTCAAATTCATCTAAGGACTCAAAGTGATTCCCATCAGAATACCAACAGGTTGAGGGTTTTTTGGTAGAAATTTACAAGATAATTTGAAAAATAAAAATGCTGAGAATGGTCAGAACACTTCTAAAACCAGAGAACAAGAAGGCAGCAATGGCTCTTACTTGATGTAGCGCATCCTAGCTATCAGAAATTATTTTAAAGTGGTAATGATTAACACAGTATATGATTAACACAAGCAAAATAAAAGTATCAATAAAACAGAATAGACTTTTAAAAATAGATGTTTTAATGTTACTGAGAAAAAGATTATCTATGTTTTAAAAAAATAAAATTAGAGACCCCGGCCAGGTCACTCAATTGGTTAGAGCATCATCCTGATACGCCATAGTTGCAGCTCAATCTCCAGTCAGGGCTCATACAAGAATCAACCAATGAATGCATAAATAAGTGGGTCTATTTTGAGACTTTCTATGATGTTCCACTGATCTATTTGTCAGTCCTAACATCCATTCCATACTGTCTTATTTACTATAGCTTTATGGTAGAGCTTCTAATCAGGTAGTATAAGTTTTTCCACTTTATAGTTCTTTTTCTAAATTGATTTGGTTCTTCTAGGCCTCTTAAATTGCCATTTACATTTTTAGGACCAGCTTGACAATTTTTACAAACAAGCTGCTAAAAATTTTATAGATTTTTTTTTATCAAGGTAGAGATCTACTTCTATTTTATTTTGTTTTATTTGTTTTTTAGAGAAGGGGAGGAAGAGGGGGGAGAGAGGGAGACATCTGTTTGTTTCAGGGTGCATACAAGTGGCAACCAATCGATGTTTCTCTCTTGCATGAATGTTTCTCTCCCCCTCTTTCCCTCCCTTTCCCTCTCTCTAAAATCAATGAGCATGTCCTCTGGTGAGGATTTAGAAAAAGAACATTTTAAAGATATGTCTGTACATGTACTATTTAAAGACCTAGGAGTTGATGTAGTGGCATTTCAAGAGGGCATGAATAAAGTCCCTTCTGGAAGACATTTCTGCAAAGACGGCCATAGAGCCACGTTGGTCTCGAAGCTGCAGGAAGCACAGCTTGCTGCCTGCGTGTGGGTACGAGGAGGGTGCTCCCGGAAAGCCTGGGGGTGGCGCTAGCAGTGAGAGTGTGGGCAGCCAGTAGAATCTCTCCACATGAGCTCCCAAGATTTCTGAGAATATCAACATCCTCATTCTTCTGGTATTTCCTACTATTCAAGGCAATTTTTTTTCTACGATTTCTTTTATTGCTTAGTTATGTCTTGATCTAAATTAACAATATTGCTAAATCCTGAAAATTTTTTTTCCATGAGCACTTTTCATCAAGTAACCCCTCTCCTGATCCCTCTGGGTCTTCGTCATAGTTGCATTTCTTCTCTCTCTTTCCTGTTACAGTGTCACATCTTGAAAGTGTTATCTAGACACCCTCTCCTTGTTCCTTGCCTTTCTTTCTCTCTTACACCCACTCCAAGTAGGTTTCTGTTCCCCACAGTTTTTTTCTCAGAGACACCAGTGATCGTTGTATCGTTAAATCCAGGGGTCATTTCTCAGTCCACATCTCGCTTACCAACCAAATCAGCAGCTTTCTTTCTGCCTTTGAGACACATTTTCACATTGAACCCAGGACACCGCACTCACGTGGTTATGTTCTCACAGTTCTTCCTATTTCTTCTCAGTCTCTCTGGCTGGCATCCTCTCTTTCATTTGTACCCATTGGCATGCTGTAGGGCTCAGTATCCGGACCGCTTTTTTCATTACTTGCAGTCACTCCCTGCTGACCTCATTCAGTCTAATGGCATTAATTTTAATACCTCTTGGGTGATGACTCCTTAGCTATAGCTCTACCCTGAAATGTGTCTCCTAAAGAATAAACCCATGCGGACAACTGACTATTGCCATCACAGTCATCCCCACGACTCACTCCCTTGTTTCCTTCATCTTCTTACTCAGAGTCACTTTCTCAGAGAGGTCTGCCCTGAACATTTGAAAGTTCCAACTGCCCTGCCAAAAAAGTCACATTTTCCTTTCCTGTTTTACTTTGTCTTCTTGGTACTTATTATTCTCTAATATATATTTTTATTTATATATCTTTATTATTTCTCTCCCCCGACTTGAATGTCAGCCCCACGAACTAAGGGTTTCTGTTTTCTTTGTTCTCTACCATATCCCCTGTGCTTAGAATAGTGCATGGCATTGTTGCTCAACAGTCACTGAATAAATGTATGATCACATGTTGTATTTGAAGGAACACAAGTTCAGAATGGGGATTCCCACGGTCACAGAGCTAGTGAACTGCAAAATTGGGAACGCCGTTATGTCTGATACCAAATCTCCTACTATTAGTATCATATATTGCCTCTGTATGAAGGAGTTTGACAGGTCCCTTTTGTTCTTCAGCTTTCATTTTGGTAAATGACATGGTTGGGAGGGTTCAGTGCTATCCTCTTGAACAGGACTGCATTCTCTACCAAGACATGTTAAAACATGGTCAACCAATAGAAGGAGGTGTCAGGATGGCCTCTTGCTTGAGGCAGGTTGTTTCTAAACGTTCCTGTTTCAGAGAACTTGATTTAGAGGAAAAGGGAAATGTTAATGCTTCTGCCTAATTCCACCCTGTCATTCCCTCCTTCCTCTGCCTTCACAAATGCATCTAGGGCGTTCTTCCCACAGAACAAGAATAGAAAGTAGGGGTTTGTCAGTTTGTAACACTCCCCTACAAATAAGGGCAGGTTTAGAATACCAGGAAACACACTTGTTTCTCGTCTCTGACTAGACAGTTAGAACTAAATGTCCTTGCCTCTTTCTGCCACTGCAGCCCCAGGACTGTGGCCGGTGGTAAGAGAGGACAATTAATGTAAAAATATTACTCTTAACTCTGCCATTTTCCAGTGATGTAATGGACTTCTCTGAGTTTCACTTTTCTCATCCCTAAAATAAAAATAACAGCACCGCTTTGGAAGGTTGCTGCAAGGATTAAAGGTAATGTACACAGAGTTTAGGACAAGGCTTCCAAGCTGTTATGAAAGTCTACCTGTTTGCAACTGCAGTGAAACCAGATCATATTTGTAGGGTTTGCTGTTGCTTATTCACTTCAGCAGTAAAGCAGATGGATTGGCTTCCTTGGGGAAAAAGAAAAGAGCTTTATAGAGCCCTGGTGTGGGCCATGTTGCTGCACAAACACTTTGCACATGTTATCTCTGGGTCTCTCAACGACTCTGTAAGGTCAGTAGCATTAGCTCCATCTCAGAGATGAGGACACTCAGGTTCAGAGATGGTAAAGAGCTGGCTCTGGCTCATAAAGTCAGTAAGTGGCAGAGTGAGGGTTCCAACTCAAGCCTAACTCCAAAGAGCCCATTATTTGTACCAGAACAGCACCTCCATCAACCCACAGACACACTCCTCACCCCCAGCCCCCAACCCCAAACCCCACAGTCTTCCTTGTGGACTCTTATGACATGCTGACCACAAACTTAACTGTGAGTATTCCTAGACATTTTCTGAATTCTGTTCTGATGTATTTCTTTGTACAGACCAAAAGCAAAAAACAAACAGACAAAGAATTTATGAGAGAACATCTCAGAAGGAAATGAATCAGCAATCAGAACATTCCTTGATTTCGCCTCTTTTGAATATTCACCTCGATCTCTCCTTTAATCCCTCCAAGCTTTTTCCTGCGTAAAATGGGCAAGAGTGTGTATTTCACATCAGACTTGGGTATAAATCCAGCCTCCCTAACTAACTGCTGAAGACCTGGGAAACTAATTTAACTGAATCTCAGTGCTTTCCTCTAAAAAATGGGAATAATTAAAACTGCCTACTAGTGAGTTCTGATGGATGTAAAAGGCTTAACACTGTTTTTCTCAGTGCTTATTTGAACGAATAACTTATCTAAATCTGTTTTATATTTGATATTGATGCCACAGGAGATTAAGAAGAGTTAACACACTTTTTCAGCCCCAAAGCTTGTGTCCTCTTGAAAGTCTCTGAGCATTTTTCCCTCCCGCTTACCCTTAGACTTCTCTTTCTTCTGAGAAAGGGAGTGATCATCTGTTTACACTGTTCAACTCCAGATGTTCCGATTTAGATGTTTGCCTCATGGAGAATTTCTCACTTCCCAACAGTTTTCGTGAAGTCTGTGGCTTATTCTGTTTGTAGTTTAACTATCAAAAGTAGGAAAAACAAGTGTCTCATTAATCACTGTTTGAACTGTTAATTAAAATTACTGATGGCACCGTGATTGAATCAAAACTATAGAGAAACAATTTGCAAACTTTGTTCATGGTTGCATTTCCATCACTTAGAAAATACTGGAACACAGCAGGAATTCAATAATGAATAAATAAATGAGTGGAAAGGTATATTTTTTGACAATGTGCCTCTATGGGTAAAAACAAAAACTGAGTAATCACCCCTGGTATATGTACATCTATGTATTCAGTTATATTTGTGTACAACTTTGTTAATGTGTTATGTACACTAGAAAACATACCAAAACAAAAACTAAAAGGGATGATATGAAAAAGTAAGTGAGAATAAAAGTTTTAGTATTCTTTTCCAATGTTTCAACAGTTTTCTCCTAGGACTTCAGGGGAAGCAGGAGCAGGGGTAAGGACATACAAGCAGTGAGCCCACACCATCCTTTGGCGTCTTGTCAATCCATGCCCAGAAGCTTAATTGTCCACAGTCTCTAGTCCTTTCACTCTATTCTCCTCTGCCCCCAGTGGGGAACCTAAAGGCCTTTGCAGAAGCAGGTAGGCCCTGCATTCCTAGGAAACACAGCATTTCTTCTTTGCAGTATCAAGAAAAAAGAAAATCATATGCCTTTTAGAGAATACACATTGAGTTCCATGCTATTGTTTGTTTCCTCCAATGTGCCTAGAGAATGCTCAAGAGGTGTATTTAACACAAGTTATTTTTAGGCATTAAGAATTAAGGAATCGCTATAACCTCACACACTTCAGCTCCTTCTCCTGGTAAAAGAGCATTAACTTCCTAGGGAGATGGAGAAGCCATCTTTTTCTCTGCTCTCTACAGCGAGGGACAAGTCAAACTTCCTCTCGTCCTTTTTGAGAATCTGAGATGATCATGTAGCAGGAGAGGGAGGGCAACTTTTAGGGGGGAAATCAGTGAGAGAGCAACAAAGGATAAGGAAGTCAAGAACCAGGCAGGGCTGGGTTGGGAGAAAGTTTTTATTAAAGCGAAATTGAGAGGTGAAGAGAGAATTGTCATGGCAGTAATGGGTTAAGAGAGATCTTCAGAGAAAGAAAAAAGGAAAACAAGAATTTTATGAAGGAATGGGAAATGAGAATTTTGATCATGGAGTATACATTGAGTCCTCATAGATGTTTTACAGGAGATTCTAATAAACATTTTAAATGCCTCAGATTTCTTTATTTGGAAGACTCTTTCTTTGAAAGAGACTGTGCTAGGCTATGTGAAGTCCCAACTCTTATTCACTTTTTATGAATAGAGGCCCAGAGCAGTTTTCAACCTTTTGAACCTAAAGAAATGATACATCAACCTTCAAACTAGATGTTTGAGACAGACTCAAAGATACACTTTCTCACCTGAACCAGACTCTTAGTGACTCAGTACAACCACACTTGTACCCTCATGCTGGTCCAAGTGATTGATATATTTCTCTGTGAGAAATACTTATAAAATCAACTATCAACTGTATTGATTAATAAATACTATTTGGTAGCCAAAAGGAAATCCTTTGAATATTGAGGTATCCATATCTGGTCTGGGAAAAATAAGAAAGGGGGGTCATGGTTTTAGAAAAATTTGGAGTCGTGCAGTTCAGTCACTTAAACTCCATGGCTCAGTGGAACAGATTAGTAAATTAGGAAGCACAGACTCTGAATGTAGAGTCTGTTTCTCTGTTTACTATAAAAAGAATGGCCCACCTGCAACCCCAAAGAGAACTTCTTAAAGGTCAAATGACAGAAGAGAACATGAATTATAAGACAAAGAGAATTGAAAAGTGTCACTTGTTTACTCTGTCAATCTTAAATCTTACATCTAGTTAGAAAAATAAGAGTGGGCCCAACATTAACTGGTATATCCCCATGTTACGAACTAATTCTATAGGTAAGAATACCTAACCTATTTCTGATTTGTTTCTGCCAATGAACCGTTGCTTTAGAAAATAAATATTTAATGTTCTAACATAAGCAAAGAGACATGTACAAGTACAAGTATGATGGGTTTATAATAGCAACTAATAAATAGATTAGAGAGAGATTGAGATTTAGAAAAGTTAAGTAAAGAATTTATACTAAATTTTTTACTAGGAGTTAAAAAGAATAAGGTAGAGCTACATGCACTTACTTAGAAGATCTCCAGGATGTATTACTATGTGAAAAAATTACAATAAAATGTGGATAATATAATTCCATTTGCGTTTTCAAAGTTCACAAAATAACACTCTACACTTCTGTATGTGTCTTTCTGTCTGTGGAGATAGTAGGTGAAATCATGCAAAATTGCTTCTATTTAACCATTCATGACCTACAAAAATAGCAATTTTATATGATCCAACTTAATAAAGGAAAAGATATGGAAGGATATATATGAACTAACAACAGTGGTTATCTCTTGAAAGTGGAGTGGGACTAGGCATTGGGGCTCAAGAGGATATTTTGATTATCTGAATTATTTGAATTTTATAACGTGAATTATATATGTATTACTTTTATAATTAAAACTAAGGTGCAACTTACATTTAATAATGAAAGAAGGAAAGAAGGAACGCAGGCAGGAAAGCATCATGCACGCAGAAGACCCAGAAAAACTGGGGAGCCATGGAAAGAAGAGAGAAGAAAAGGTTCAAAGATGGAAAAAAACATGAAGGGTGAGAGAGACGATCAAGACAACTTGAAGGAAATGTTGCTGTGCTCTGTGTATGTGGCAAATGTGCCGCAGATATTTTCTTGCAAGATTAAGCAAGACTTTAAAGTGAGTTCAACTGATTAAATAATAATAAAAAAACAAAGATAACAGAGTCATCTGATCTTATCAGGCAATAGGAAATCAAAATTAAAAAAACGAAACTTCCATGAGGTCAATGCCTTTGGGTGAGTTTCAAACAGATCGTCATATGAGTCACATGTAAAATATTCATTGCCTTCTGGGGAGGATGAATCGTGATGGGGATATGGAGAAAAGAACCAACCACGCACTCCACATAAGTGATTAGAAAATGTGGGAAAAAACTCTTAGGTAAGACTGTTGATTCCACACACCCTAGCTTCACCAGTTGGAACACCGCGACCATTCTTTCCCCGGTCATCATGCTCTGGAGACCATTGCAATGTGCTACACATATAAAGTGCTTAATAAATAACTTTGTTTATACACAGTTAGGTTCTAAGTTAAGTGGCTTTGGGGGAGGGATGAAAATGACTTTGAAGTATAGAAAGATAACTGAGAGCTAATAATCATATTGCTTTATTAAGTGTTCTCTGTGTGCCCTAAATACAAGAGTTGGCACATTACATGTATTATCTGGTTTTAAAAAAAGATTTTATTTATTTTTAGAGATGGGAAGAGAAGGAGAAAGAAAGGGAGAGAAACATCAATGTGTGGTTGCCTCTTGCGCACCCCCTACTGGGGACCTGGCTTACAACCCAGGCATGTGCCCTGACTGGGAATCAAACTGGCAACCCTTTGGTTTGCAGTCCAGTGCTCAATCCACTGAGCCACACCAGCCAGGAACATGTATAATCTTATTGAACTCATCCAATGATCCCACCAGAAAGAACTTATTGTGGTTCCTAGATGAGGAAAATGAAGCTTAGAGACATCAAGCGGCATGCCCAGTGTCACACAGGAAATAAGAAGCACGGTTGGGAATTGAGTACAGATCTGTCTAATCCAAAGCCTGGGTTTTACTTCAAGAACATCAAGGAGATAAAGTTCCAGCTCACTGTTTCTTCACCTCCAGTTCATGGACCACAGAGGTAAATTCAGATCGTGTCCCTCTCAGTGATCCACCCCGACACATGTCTCTGTCCTCTTTACATGTGGTAGAGAATTTAGGGAGCCTCCTGTCCTATGTTAGATTTAAGCAGGGAAATAAGACTCTAAAGATATATACGTACAATGCGGTAATTGTCTTTTATCACAATGTAAAAAATATGTACACTTAAATATGTACTTACATTTTCAGATATCAATCAATGCTATTACATGTCACCCTTACACATTTGTGAAAGATACTTATGCACATAGACAGGCTCAGCCATATGAACAAGTCTACCCTGAATAGGGTAGCTGAATGATACCTATCTATAATGCCCAAGGGAAATAAAAAGCTAGACAAATAATTCTTCCCAGGTGACTCAGTGTTGGATATACCTGGAGCTCACTGATTTAATTTTGATTTGGTGTTGTAGTTGAGAATTTGCCAAAATCAAAGTTCTTTCCCTCACCTTTTCTTTATTTCTCAATGTGAACTGAACCAACTCACTTTCCTTTTTTGGGTCTCATTTCCTCAAAAATGAAATGAGGGATCTGGGCTGGATCAGTGGTTTTTCAAATAATTTAATCTCAATTCCACTTAAAAACACTTTTTTATTGTGGTAAGAAACACATAGCATACATGTTCCCACTTAACACATGTTTAAGTGGACGGTATACTAGATGCACAGGGTTGTAGAATAGATCTCTAGAACTTTTTCATCTTGCATGACTGAAACTCTACACCCATTGAACAACTCCCATTTCCCCCTTCTGCCAGCCCCTTGCAACCGCAATTCTACTTTCTGTTTCTGAGTTTGATTACTGAAGTGCCTTACGTAAGTGGAACCAGCGGTATTTGTCTTTGGGGGATTAGCTCATATTACTTAGCATAACGTCCTCAAGTTTCATTCATGGTAGCATATGACAAGATTTCTGCATTTAAAAGGCTGAATAATATTCCATTGTATGTATTGTATATAACACATTTTCTTCATCCATTTATCTGTGGAAGATGGTTTTCACATTTTGGCTAATTGCAAATAATGTTGAAATGAGATGAGTGTGCAAATATCTCTTTGAGATACTGTTTGCAATTATTTTGAATATATACCCAGAAGTGGAATTGCTGGATCATGTAGTAGCTCTATTTTTAGTTTTTTAAGAAAGCTTCATACTGTTTTCCATAGGGGGCGCACCATTTTACAAACCTACCAACAGTGTGCAAAGGTTATAATTTCTTTGCATCCTTGCCAGCACATTATTTTCTGGGGTTTTTTAATAGTAGCCATCCTAATGATTGTGAGGTGACATTTCTCTATAGTTTTGACTTGTATCTCCCTGGTGATTAGTGATTATGAGCATCATTTTATATGTTTATTGGCCACTGGTATATCTTCTTTGGAGAAATGTCTATTCAAGTCCTTTGCCCATTTTAAAATCTGACTATTCATTTTATTGTTATTGAGTTGTGGGATAAAACATTTAAAATTTTTAAATATAGAGCTCTGTGTGTTATCTTTTAGATTTTTAACAGCGGTATTTATTTCTAGAATGGTTTTGAAAGAGAAATCGTAGAGTGAATACGAATCATATAGATCACTCCCTGGAATGTGCCAAGTAATCATTAAATTTAGTCATTTTTTTCTTTTTCATTATGTAGCCAAATTGATTCTTTTTTCTTTTTTTCTTTGCAAGCATCAGGTTAAAGCTCCTTCCACTATATTCGTGAATTTATTTCTACTTCTTATAAATGCATCATTGTTGGGAAAGTAGCTTTATTGTGTTGTGAAAAGTTCAGCTGATGAATATCTATCTGCTCATGTAAAATTACCACTATAGTACAATACTATCTGATATTTTCCAGTATTCAAATCACGCCTGACAAAGCCTCCAGCATTTCTCATAGTATCATGTACGGTTGTGCAATTAAAAGTGAGCTCCAAATATATTAACTCATAATATACTCTTGACAGTGCTTATTATACATTTTTTGTTCATCTGACATTTATAATAAATGGTGCAGTCACTTGAGAAATGTTTGTGATTCATTCAATTATATCACAAAGATTTTTATCAGTTGTCAAAGTTCTGACATTTTATGAAGTGAGTGATATTTATATCACCATTTCCCAGGAAAGGAAATCGGAACACAAATTTAAATTATTTTCAAGAGTCCACATCAGCTATGTGGTTCAGTGAAGCTCTCACCATTATATCTTCTCCATTCTAGGGAAAGAAGGCCATCAGGTCTCTGGGTACCCAAAGAGGGGCAAGGGGTTACCCCAGAAGGAGAAACGAGGGACTGAAGAGACTATTTCACCTACTTTCAGTTTTGCCTTTGATCACACAAAGAAAAGAATGGAGGGGGAGATAGAAAAAGGTAAAGGGAATCAAATATTGTGATGAAGGAAGATAATGATGTGTTATAGAATTGTACACTTGAAATGTGTATAATTTTATTGGACAATGTTATCTGCATAAATTCAATAAAAATTTGTTTAAAGGAATTGGAAGAAAGGCCGAAGAGAGGAAGGTGGATATGGCATTAGTTGTGGGACTGGACTTGGTGTTACAAACTAGAATGAGAGGAAAATGAAGCCCTAGAACTTCCAGCAAACAGTATGAAAAGACCCTGGGAACTTGGAGGGTAAAAAACTCTTTAAAGGATAAGGAAGAACAGGAAGGAAAAAGGCACAAACCCACTGACCTCTGCGCAATCAATTTTCCTGGGAGTTAACACAGCGTAGAATAATGTCCTAATATTGAAACACTATTACCCATCAGTGGAAGCCAGTAGCCGTGTTATAGAGGACTAGGACTATATACAACATTAACAAAAAAAAATTAGAAATTATATTTAACAAGCATTTATTAACACAAGGCTCCATAGACAATAAATATGAAGTCTATACATCTTAGATTCTTTGTTAGTATTTTTTTAATAAAACTCATTTTTTAAAGGTTTTATTTATTTCTTTTTAGAGCAAGGGGAAGGGAGGGAGAAGGAGAGGGAGAGAAACAGCAATGTGTGGTTGCCTCTCACATGGCCGCCACTGGGGACCTGGCCTGCAAGCCAGGCACGTGCCCTGACTGGGAATCGAACCGGCAGCACGTTGGTTTGCAGCCTGCATTCAATCCACTGAGCTACACCAACCAGGGAATAAAACTCATTCTTAACAATAAAAGTAATCGGTTCCATGTGAACTTTTTAAAAATTTTTGCAACTTTACTTTTATTGTTGACACTATTACAGATGTCCCCCCACCTTTGTCCACTTCTCCCAGGCCCCTACCTCTCCTTCCCTCTGGCCATCACCACAGTAAAATAAATTCACAAATTTAAAATAACTTTTTTTCTTGTGCTTGGAATATACTCATTAAATAGTGACTGTGAAAATTATTAATTCTGTGACTCTAGGTAAATAACTTTCTGAGACTTTTTTTCATTGTTTAAACAAGAATAATAAACTGTTTCTTGCCCCTTTTACAGTGTTCTTTTGAGGCTCAAAATAAAAATAGCATAATATGTGTGCCAATGGGTTCTAATAAATGGATAATACAAAGATATCAATGAGAAGAATGGGTTTTACAGTCTGACAGATCCCATTCATTACAGAGTAAGCCTGGGCAACTTCCTTAATCTTCCTAAACCACAGTTTCCTCAGCTATTATGTTACAGGAGTTTCTTGAAAGGATTAAATAAGATAATGTAAAAATAGTATAGCATTTTCATAGAGCAAGTATTCAAAACTTGGTACCTATCATTCTCTTATTCATTCCTTATTCATAATCTGTAATGGGACTAAAGATATAGGAATCAAGAAAAATATAATCTCTGAGTTCAAGGAACTTAAATTTAATGAGAGGAGACACACAATAAACACAGAAACAAATAAATATCTAATACATAAGCGTAATATAAGATGTGAGTGTAATGAAGAAAATTAAAGATGGAAGGAGAGTGACAGGGAGTGACAGAGGTACTGGCATGTGTCAGGTAATCAGGGAAGGCCTTTCTGATGTGGTGCCATCTGAGCAGAGACCTGAAGGAAATGGGAGAAAGAGCCCTGAGATTATATGAAGGAAGACCATTTCCAGAAGCAGAAGGAGAAAGTGTAAAGGCTCTGAGGCAGGGGTGTGTCTGGTGTTTTGCAGGAACAGCAAGAGGCCAGTGTGACTGGAGTGCAGTGTACAAGCAGACAGTAGTCGAGTATGGTTTAGAGAGGAGTAAGGAGCAGGATAATGTAGAGGCTTTTATGCTACGAAAAGAACTAGAATTTTACTATGAATGAAATTAGAAGCTATTGAGATATTTTCATATCGGGCATGGTGGGAAAGAAGGGAATGAGTTCGGAGACAATTGCAAGAGCCCACAAGAAAGGTAATCGCAAGCCAGGCTAAGGTAGTAGCAGTGGAGAAGTTCTCAGTTTCTGGATATATTTTGAAGGAAGAGCGGCTAGAACTTCCTGATGAATTAGACATGGTATGAATGACAGAGAAAAGTAAGAGTTTATTTTGTAAACTGAGCAAGTGGGAAAATGAAGGCGTCACTTACTGAGATGGGAGTGCCCATGGAAAGGAGTAGACTCGGGTGGGGAAAAGGGCAAAGAATAGCTCGGGTTTGGATATACGACGCTGGCCGGCACCCATCGGACATTAACATAGACATTGATTAGGTATTTGGATATACAAGCATAATTCAGCTGGTTAGAGATACAGATTTAAGAGTTATCTGCCTTGGGATTAAATGTGGTTACTTAAAGAGTCTGTGCTGATAGACACGTGAAGCTTTTAAACAATGGAGCTCTGAGGCACTTCAAAGTTTGGAGTTCAGGTAAATGAGGAACTCACAAAGGAGAATGAGAAGAGAATAGTGAATTTGAGAAAGATTTAGGAGAGAACAAGTTGTGGAGACTAAGGGATGAATGCATTTCTAGAAGGAAATAATCTGCTACTTCCATTGTGCAGGGTAAAGGAAGCCTGAGAAATGATCATTGAGTGTGGAAATGTAGAGGTCTTTAGTGACTTAGAAAAGCATTGTTTTGGCAGAAGAGTAAGGATAAGAGCCTTGTTCAGTGGGTTCAAAGGCGAAGGAAAAGAATTGAGACAGTGAGTATAGACAACACATTCAAAACATCTTGCTGCAAAATAAAAGGAGAGAAATGGGAAATCCAGACTGGGGAGGAGGGGAAATCAAGGAACAAATTTTTTTAATGATGGAGGCTATTAAAGCATGTTTGGAATGATCCAGTAAGAAGAGGAAAAACAAGTGTTACAAAAACAACAACAATTGCAAGAGCCGTGTCTTTGAGTGGGAGAGAGAAGATGGGATCCAGGAGAGAAATGGAGTGGTTGGCCTCAGGCAGGGATGTGGGCAGCTCCTCCTTAGAAGGAGGGGAAGGTAAAATATTAGACAGATGGGTGGGAAGATGAGATGGTGAAAGTGCCCGAAAATTCTGTTCATCGTGCATCTTTTTCCTCAGAACAAAAGAAAAGGTCCTCGAATGAGGGTGAGGAGCATACAGGAGGTATTGGAGACCGAGGGGAGAATAGACATCTCAGACACCGGGTCAGTGACTGGACTAGAAAAACAACGAGTTACTGGTCAGCTCTAAATGTCCTTTTGGAGTTGGTGATGCATTGCTTACATGAATTAAAAACAGTGGCCAATGACATGCTAACATTTTTGTTACTAACTTTGTGCTATTTCATGGAACTTTTTCAAAGTAATTTGTTTAAAACTCATCCTTAAGAAACTTTTCTCAAAGAGTAACTAGTTCTATAGTTGTTACTGGACGTATAAATTGATAATTCTTATGAATGTAATTGTAATATGTTAAAAAATATGTCTTTATGTCATGGATCTTTAGCAAATTTTAGGACTTAGTAGTGTAGAGTACAAAAATTATATGCTCACTATTTCATTTGCTCTCATTTTTATTCTGCCCTTTTCCCCCCACATTATAAGCTTTAATTTTTTCAAAACCTCTTTCTCTCTCTCTATCTCTGTCTGTGTGTGTGATAACTAGTTTTATAACATAAACAGACTTCAGAGATTGTATGCCCTGTAAAAGTAACCTTAACCTCTAAAGAGTCCTTAACTTTGATCAGTTTCCTTATTTTATGATATTATGCCTTGATAATAATATTTAAATTGATATTTATGTTCTCTCAGATGAATAAATACTGTGAGTTTCTTTGTTATGACCCATATTTGGAAATTCCTTTTTCATACACTCTGCTAAAGTAAAAATCAAATCTATGCTTGTTGTATTTCTCCTTTAAACAAAGAGTTTAAAAGTTTAATTTTATTTAAATTAACAATGATCAACTCAATAATAATTACAGAATATTTTGATAGTAAAAAACCTATGTTAAAAAAGGTCTTTCTTCAAACAGATTGAGATTAAGCAATCACAGACTCCAAGCACTTTTATTGTCTCATTTTTTATGAGACTCAGTTCTAAGAATAGATAATGAGTTTCCATATGTTTCTAACCTTAAGAAAAATCCTGTTGATACCATCTTAATGAAGATATTTAATAAAGTAAATAAACTTGAAAATATATTTACTCACTCTAAGAAGGATCAACATAAAAGGCCAATTTTACTTTTACATATTTTAAAATACTTATTGACCTATTTTACAATAAGCATATATACTAACATGACTAAATTCATTCACCCTTTAATAGTTTCCATATTTTTACTAGCTGTATTGACATTTAACTTTTTTGTCATACTCTTAGGGAAATGGGTCTATTTACTGGGAAATAGGTCAATTTTATTTGGGAAGAAGAATAGAAAAAGCACGAAAGGCTGATTCTTGAGCACAGAAAGCAACGAAACTGAAAGTGTAAAGCATGTGGTTTTTATTGTTTCTCAAAAATGCCACACGTATTTAATAAGGGAATTAACTAGAAAGAAAGTGATCTGGCTCCAGCTCCTCCAGAGGTCTGACTTTTCTGCTTCTGGCAGGAACGAGGGCAATCACTTGCTGATTTTACAGTCATACGGCTTCAAGGGAAACACATCATTAGGACACCGGAATGCACAAGACCCAGTTCTACTGATTAGTCAGAAACCACTGAACTTTATAAGAACATTTTTATATGACTTAAACAAGTGGATTTCGGGTAAATTGGAAGAAGGCGTCAATAAAATATGGCTCGAACTGAATAGATCTGAATAAATCATAACATAGTTATGACCAGTTTCCATATATGCACTAAAAACTTTGCATATTTTATGCAAATTGTTATCTGTTCATCAAAAAGAAGGAAGGAAGGGAAGGTGGGAAGGAAGGAAGGAAGGAAGGCCAGCTAGAAATGAGACAGAGGAAAGATGATTTAGAAATAGATAAAATGAACTTAATGGTGATCTTAACTTTCCATGGCCTGTAACCCACCAATCACTGTATCACAGTAATTAGATCCAAAGATGAGTATCAAGACTAATAAAAACTAAAAATTGCAATGTACCAACTATGTTCTATATGTTATATTATTTAATGATCACAGCTCTCTGAGTAAGTTTTAAAGTTAACTTCATCTTAATGTTGAAGATAAAGCTCAAGAAGGGGTAAATAATTTTTTTAAGTCACATGGCAAAATTACAAAATTGGGATTTGACTAAACTGCTTAATGCCAATGTCTTTCTTTCCTAATCCTTACAAAAATAAGACAATTATTTACTACTGTTCTACCTCCTTCAGCTTTTGGGCTTTCCCAGTATTCCATAAATACTTTGATAATTACTAAATGATGTCTACGTTCTTCCTGGGTGACCCGTTCCAACTAAATTATATGTGCAGTAGTTAAGACCCAAAATACTGAAGCTTTTTAGTTTTCCTAACTTAATTTTTGAGAAGAAAATAGCAATTGCAAATATTATTAATATATTTCTTCCCACTAATAAAGTCAATTAAAATTTTAATTAGAATCACAGACCTAGAAAGCTCTTAGAAATTCCCATGCTTAGGCTCAACCCAGACCAATTAAATCAGACTTTGGTTACAGCTTTCAAATAATTCAAATATGTGTCTATTTTCTTTTCTTTTCTTTGCTCCTTTTAATGGATTTATTGGGATGACACTGGTTAACAAAAATATTCAGGTTTCAGGTGCACAATTCCACAAACTTCACTGTGTGTTCACCACCTCAAGTCATGTCTCCTTCCATCATCACTCATCCCCCTTTAAAAACATGTGTATTTAGTGCCTCTATTTGTCTTAATGCAACCCAAAACAACATTAACTACTTTGGTAACCATATCATACTTTTGAAGAATTTTCATCATAATACTCTGTCACAGATGGTGTTTTTAGATCACACTTTTTGCTACTCTGAATCCATGCATATGCCTTTTGGGATTTCAGAGCACATCTTACTTTGAGCACAGTTGCCTTTTCCAGGAAGTTAAGAGACTTCTCAATACTATTTCTACCAATTGACTTGACATACTTCTTTCCCAGTTGCATGCCATACATAACCTTGATCACCATAATTTATATGGGCTTATCTAAGTTACTAATATAAAATATGGTTGAACCGCCCTGGCTGGTGTAGCTCAGTGGATTGAGCGCAGGCTGCGAACCAAATTTGTTGCTGGTTCAATTCCCAGTCAGGGCACATGCCTGAGTTGCAGGCCAGGTCCCCAGTGGGGGCCATGTGAGAGGCAACCACACATTGATGTTTCTTTCCCTCTCTTTCTCCCTCCCTTCCCTTCTGTCTAAAAATAAATAAATAAAATCTTTAAAAAAATATGGTTGAACCAAGTGAATTGAACCAAATGCATTTACTCACCTGGATTTTATTTATGGGGTGGTCTAAGAATCTAATTCTTTCCAAAATTGGTTCATAAATAATTTTATTATCAAATAAACACTTTATTGTGTGGTGATTGATAGCACAGGATTTTTTTGTGACAAAGATCTTTATCTGAGACCCAAATCTGACTTTTTTTGGTACAGTGTAACTCTTGGCAAGTTATGCTCTAACTCATGGTTCTTTCATCAGTAAAATGTTGATATTGCACAACATTATCTGGAAGAGTTGTGAAGAATAAATGAGACGTTCATGAAAGTATTCAGCACAGGATTGGTACATGAAAACAACTTATTAAAAACAGCTACTCATGATGATTATTTGATTTTAAAGTAAACGTCACTGCAGTCATTTTCTGTAATGTTAGAAACCTCTTACTGTTTAATTCTTTTATATTTATTGGTTGATGGATTTGCTGTTGAAGTAGTTGGCTTTCTTTGTTTGGTTTGGATTGGATTGGTTTTTATTTTCTGTTGAAGAAGAACAAGGCAAAACAAATTATTTGACACTAGAGAACACTTTAAGCTTTGTTAGTATATACCATAAAACCTGTTATGTAATGTCTTCAATTTTCTGCTAAGAAATGAGTGGCAAAATGTTTTGTTACTTGCCTCATATTAAAAACTGCTGATTTCCAGTACAGTACCACACCTAGAGTTAACTGGTGGCAGAAACTAACACAGTGCCCTGTTTATTTTCTTGATTATTATAATTACAGCATTATTTATAAGATTATCTGTAAAAGTTTTGTCTCCTGCACTAGATAAACTGTAAGCATTTTATTAAGAGCAGAGATTTTATCTCTAGCACAGTGTCTGGTTCACCATAGATGCTTGATAAATATCCCATGAATAATAAATGGAGTGTCTGTTGTATATCCAATATGTCTCGTGATGATTTATTTTTTAGAGCAACCTTTCAAGGTAGATGGTATTCTTCCCATTTCACAGGTGAAGAAATTGAGCCCAGATTGAATGAACTGAAGACTGAAGATGCATGACCTACATCGTAGCCTTGGTCCCCTTGCTGCTGGAGGCAGAGATATGATGTGCAGGTCTCAGCTTGGTACTTCTCAGGAGCAACTGACCATCATGCTTTCGAGTAAACCCAATGTTGGTGGTTTCCTTTACATAAACTAGAACTCGTGTACCAAGCAAGACAATAAGCTGTGTGCTTGTCTCTGTGAAGCTGAAATAGACACTCACATTCTCTGTGTGCAAGCGATCAAGACTTACCCTCCACTAATTGGATTGAAATTCCAATCTGGCTTGTGGTCAACCCTTCAATGACAAATAGGTTATAATCCAGATCCAGAAAGAAAAATGTGAGTGGGTGTCTGAAAGAACAGACATCACTTGCAAGATGAATTCATTTTTCCTGTATCGGCAGGCTTTCTGCTTGTCCTGGCTGCCAACTGTGCATTTGTCCCAAGCGGACTGAGAAACAACACGTAAGGAAACTGAAACTTGTAACCAAACAGGAGAGGCCACTTGCCTGTAGCATGCCTCAACACTGCTCTGTCAGCGTCACAACTTACATAATCATCTGTTTGGAAATTGATATAGATTTGAATGCGTAGCAATGTTAAAATTTGATCTCATGTCATGTAGTAGAAAGTTCTTGATTGGAAATTCTACTTGTGGTTTTTTCAGTAACTTTGTGGTATTAGGAGCCTTTTAATTTCTTGGGGAATAATATAAGTCTCAAAGCCAACCTTATGGAGTGTTTCAAGGAAAAATAAATCTTGTCTATGTGAAAGAGCAGTGCTTACTGGAGAGAAGGCAGCGTGGCTTCTCACAGTGGTTAAAAGGGAGCACATGGCTATAAGTGACTCTCTTGAACACATTCTGGAAATTACAGGAAGCAGAGAATGGGGTGTGGGCACCAGCCAAGTAGAATGTGGTGCAGAAAGAAGGAGAACTAAGAGCAAGCATATAGCAAGTGGAAGTGGAGGTTTGGTTGAGCATACTGAGTCTAGGATATTTTTCCCTGAATTATGCCAGGTGTATGGCAACTGTTATAAATGGATAACAGAAGCAGAAGATGAATGCAGAGAAATTAACAGGGAAAAACAAAGAACAGTTTTAAAGGAAAAGAAGAGAAGGCAGACTCTAGTCATTGTTTCTTCTGTGTTACAGAATAAAGGAGCTATATAATACAGGATGAGGGTGGTGGTGTGGAGAACTTTATGGGTCACTCATGGAGAAGGAGTCTCTTAGAGGAAGAAATTACAGGAAGTCACCACAAGAAAAAAAGTTACTGGGAAGCACTTATCAGATGAAAATAAATGGACTTAGCCACCACATTTCCAGCTGCAGATGTCCATCTGCAAAGGCACAGAACGAAGAACAAGTACATTTGCATTCTTAACCCAAAGAAATAAGTCTAATACCATAAATATCGATACTATTTTATTAAATGGAATTCACAACCAAGATGTAATAGAAGGATACTCTTTTTTTCGAAAGCATAGATCTGATCAGATTGCTGGGGAGGAGGGGAGAGTAGCAAGCGGACCATTTGGCCAGGGTCTCTGAAATGAGTGTACATGAAGAGTCTCAGAACACCCTCATCACTTAATATATGCATATCAACTTAGGGATGTGTTTATGTGTTTGGCTGCAGATAGAAAACTGAACAATTGAACAAGTGAGAATTTTGTCTCCCAGAATCTTTCTCTTTTTCCATTCCACTGTATTTGACAAAATAAACATTGCAGATGAAGCCTTCAAGTCCACATTTCACTTAAAAAGAAATAGAAATGTGATGAGCAGAAAGCAAAAGTTGCTACTCATTTTACTCAAAAAGGACTGTCCTCCCCCAAGAGCATCTGCTGTCTTCAGTGAACAAAGCATTGTCAGAGGCTGTTCCTTACTGTCAGGAATATCTAGTTATTCAGCTGGTGTCATTTGTACTCTAAAAAGAAATTATTAGTAAAGAAAGAAAAAGATACTGGGCAAACAAACTGAGTATCGTACTAAGACATAGTATTTTAAACAAATCCTATAATTATTTACCAAATAACAGTGTGTCTGTATATAAAAATTATATTTTAAAACATAACCAGTTAAAATATACCATAGATTTTAGCACTGTTTTTAATGTTTTATTATTTTTAAATAATCCACTAACTTCAAAATTGTTTAAATAGTGTAGGTCTCCCTCAATCTGTAAAAGATGTTGATGCTGATGTAAAGATAGAAGATTAGAAATGTTTGACTACGTAGAAGAAATGCATAAATCTGAGAACATGAAATTAGAGAAAATGAAAAGAGTATAGAAATAATGGTAAGTGAATATATTCTAGAATTCTCTCCCATCAGATGGAGGGCATAAAAATATATTCTGGACAAAGATCACTTTGTATATAAACCAGCACAAAGTGAAATATAGCTGTGATAGAAAACTTCTCCTATCTGGAGCTGGTAAAATTAGCCAAAAGGTAGAGAAATAAATACACTTGTGGCCTTAGTTTTGAAAATTTAGTGTCAAAGAAAGTGAAAGTTAAAAAAATAAAAGCTTTTTCCACAAAGAGGAAATCAATCCACATAAATATAGTCAACTAACCTCTCACAAAGGAGCAAAGGCAATACAATGAAAAAAAAAATGTTTTTTCAACAATTGCTGTTGGAACAACTGGACATCCACATAGCAAAAAAACAATGACTTTATATACAGACCATAAGCCCTGTACAAAAAAATAATTCAAATCATAGACCTAAACATAAAATGCAAAATTTCAAAACCCCTAGATTTCAGAGGTGAATAGGTGTAAAAATAGCAATAACATTTTAGTACAACACCAAAGGCATAATCCATGAAAGAAATCACTGATAAGCTGGACTTAAGTAAAATTAAAAAATTTCTGCTCTGCAAAAGACACTGTCAGAAGAGTGAGAAGACGAGACATAGAGTGGAAAACGGTATGCACAAAGACAGCTCATAAGATTATTTTCCAAAATATACAAAAATCTCTTAAAACTCAACAATAAGAAAAAAATGAATAAATACCTCACCAAAGAAATTATACGTGTGACCAATAACCATATGAAAATATGCACAGCATCATGCGTCATTGGGGAACTTCCAATAAAACAACATGGAGACGCCACGAAACACCTGTTAGAATAGCCAAAATGCTAATGAAGATGTGGAGCAACAGGGACCACTTGCTAGTGAGAATGCAAAATGGTTCAGCCGCTTTGGAAGATGGTTTGTCTGTTTTTTACAAAACTCAACAGAATCTGATCATATATTCCAGCAACTGTGTTCCTTGGTATTTATCCAAATGAGTTAAAAACTTATGTCCACACAAAAAGCTGCACACAGATGTTCATAGCAGCTTTATTTGTAATTGCCAAAATTTGCAAGCACCAAGAATGTCCTTCAGTAAGTGAATGGATAAATAAATTGCGGAACATCCATCCAGACAATAGAATATCATTCCGGATTAAAAAGAAATGAGCTGTCAAGCCATCAAAAGACATGGAGGAACCTTAATTTCATATTGCTAAGTGAAAGAAGCCATTCTGAAAAAGCTATGATTCAACTCTGTTACATTCTAGAAGAGCCAAAACTAGAGAGACTATAAAAGGATCAGTGATTACTAGGGGTTACGGGGCAGGAAGGGATGACTAGGTGGAGCACAGAGGAATTTCAGAGCAGGGAAACTACTCCATATGATACTATAATGGTAGATACATGTCATCATGCACTTGTCAAAACCCATGGAATGTACACGCCAGGTGTGAACCCTATTGTAAACTATGGAATCTGATAATGGCATATCAATGTAAAATCATTGATTTTAGCAAATGTAGCACTCTGGTATGGGACGTTGATAGAGGAGGAGATTAGGAGAGGGAACAGGAGCTATATGAAAACTCTCGGTACTTGTCTCTGAATTTTTCTGTGAATTAAAACTTCTAAAAATTAGAGTCTACTTTTTAGAAGAACAAAGAAGGTGGTAAGAAAAGATAAATCCCATGACCGGAGAATCTAAAATGGAGAATCTAAGACGGTTTAGCTTTAGCAAGATGTAACATTCTAAAAGGAGTTCAGACACAAAGGTACATGAGAAATAAAGAAAACAGCTGAAGAAACCACTGGGGACGGACAGAAAGCTCTCTACTACGACTTTAGCGGGCAGGTAGAAAAGATGAAGGGAAAATGCATGTCGAGGGTTCACAATAGACTCAAAAAGCTAAGCTCAGGCAAAATCTAGGCTCAAGAAAAGAATTTAAAAACAAATTTAATTCATAGTAAACCAATACAAGTTTTTTTGGGAAAAAATTTGAATATAAGTATAAGCAAAATGGAAAACAAAATCTATTCATAATCCCATCACTCATCAGTAATCACAGTTAACGTTTCGATGTCTCTCCTACAAGTCTTCTCTTTATGTATGTTTTTACAAATGATGTAATTTTACTCTAAATTGCTTTTCAAGTTCTTTTCCATTCAGTAGCACATTTTGTATCTTACCTTTTGTCATCAAGCATTAATGTGATTTTTAATTACTGATTATTACTGTGTGGTGGCTTTGCCATATTTTGTTTAACAAGATTTTTACTATTGAACTTTTGAGGTGTTTCTAATTTTACACAATAGGTTGTAAATAATGCTGCAGTGAACATCCTTGAAGTGAAAATTTGTCACATTTGCGATTATCTCTTTAAGATCAATATTTGAAGTGATATCACTAGATAAAAAGGTATACTAGACTTGAAGTGCCAAAATACATTCCAAAAAGTCTGTGTTCTCAAATGAATCTTTATAGTTGTATTTAGGACAAAAGGTACTTAAGGAAGGTGTGAACCTCTCAGCTGGAGACAATGATATCATAGGAAAAGATTATAAAGGGATAATGAAACTGTTAACACTGATTTTGAAAGGATTTGGGGAAGGAAGAAAAATGGTTAGGGAGAAGTTAAAAGTCATTAGAAAGCACATACATGTTCCAAATGAGCGGGGTCTTCTCCTGGAGGTGAAATAGGTCTCAGGATGGTAAGAGAAAGGACAGATTTAACGGTTGAACTGGTGTCTAGACATTATTTTGAAATCATGGAGAACGGAAGAAGTGCTACAAGAGTGGAAAATGGACAAAGATGAATTTTGAGAACTCTATGATGAATTTGAAATTGAAGCCAGTCGGAATTCTAGTTAGTAGCTGGTGTCTAGTGAACAATGCAAGAGGTGACAATCCCCAGAGCCAGGTAAGTTCGCCCAAAACAAATCATGCACTTTAACACATTACCAGGAAGCAGATCAGAGATACAGTCTATTTCAATTTACATAGCGTAGAACATATCCAAAAAAAGGAACTGGGGGACTTGATAACTATCTTAAATATATTTGAAATGCAGTCAAATAATAAGGATTAGGTCAGTTTCAAACTTCCTAACTCTTCTCTTCCCCCTTGCCTGTTTTATTTTTTTTTCTTTTCTTGGCACCTAGTACTATTTAACATGCTATATGTATTTTACTTGTTTCTTATCCATCTCCCACACTCAAAAATAAACATAAAGACAGAGGTTTTTTGTCTTTTTAATCTACTGCTTTAATTCCAGAGCCTAAAACACTGTCTGGGCCCACAGTAAATGCTAAGAAAATGTTTGCCAAAGGCTTGACAGACTGACCAAAGAAATAACTGCTTCCATGTAGCTTCAGAAGCTAAAATTGATACCATACTCAGACAAATTTGGGGTCCATAGAAGGAAGATCTTTCTAATTAGAGCTCTCCAACCCCAGAATAGGGGGTTCCTGATAAACCAAAGTCCCTGTCATTAGAAGATGGTAGATGACTAGATGACTGGATGGAAATTGAACCCAAAAGCCTTTAAGATTTTTCTCAGCTCAAAGAGTCTATGCTTTTTGAAAATGACTTTCATGATAACTAGAGGATGAAAAGAGTTTATATGTTTTGAGCAATAGTCCCTATGGGTCTACTTGTGCTGAATAATGGATGCACACGAACTGTGAAAACAGGCTTCTGTGTCCTGCTGCATGATTACGTGCAACCCTCCACTAGTCACTGCTTTCAGCCATTGTCTTGGAGGACAGCAAAGAGAGGTTACTACCCACATCAGAGGCTAGCATTAACTAGGGACAATAGTAAATACTTAAAAGAAAATCATAGCAGCATTATTTACAATAGCCAAGGGCTGGAAACAGCCTAAGTGCTCATCAGTAACTGAATGAATCAAAAAAACTGCTACATTTACACAATGGAATACAATCCAGCAGAAAGAAGAGCCCTGGCTGGTGTGGCTTAGTGAATTGAGTGCCAGCCTGCAAACCAAAGGGTCACTGGTTCAAATCCCATTCAGGGCACATGCCTGGGTTGTGGGTGAGGTTCTCAGTAGGGGGCGCATGAGAGGCAACCACACACTGATGTTTCTCTCCTTCTCTCCCTCCCTTCTCCTCTCTCCAAAAATAAATGAATAAAATCATTTTAGAAAAAGAAAGAAAGAACTACTACCCTTTGTGACAGCATGGATGGAACTGGAGAACATTATGCTAAGTGAAATAAGCCAGATGGTGAAAGACAAATACCATGTGATTCCACCTATAAGTGGAACCTAATAAACAAAACAAACAAGCGAGCAAAATAGGACCAGAAACATGGAAATAAAGAACAGACTGACAGTGACCAGAGGGGAGGGCAGAGAGGGATAACAGGGGAAAGAAAGGGAAGGATCGTCAAGGAACACGTATACAGGACCCGTGGACAAAGACAACAGAGGGGACGATTGAATATGGGAGATGGGAGTGGGTAAGGCAGGGGAGAGTAATGGGGAGGGGAATGGGGCAACTGTAATTGAACAACAAATTTTTTAAATTAAAAAAATAAGAAAGGCTAATTCTAAGAGATTCTGACCAGTTGAAACTAAATAGGTGTTGAGTAGGGGTGGGAGAAGAAGTCAGAACTAGCTGTTGGCAATCATGCAGACCGTGTGCTGTGTTGAAGGAGAAGGCAAAGTGGGATATTTCTCTAAGCTTCAGCTCATCAGAGAGAATGAGAAGCCCTAGCTGGATTAGATACTAACGGCCTGATAAAATTGAAGGAATCAAACCTGGGACCAGAAGCACAAGAGAAGAGTGGTAGAGGAAAAGCTGCGTCTCTAGAACTAACAGTGAGGATGAGGCTCTCCACACACCGAGACACATCTGTATTTTCAGGTCCAGTGTAAGTGCTGGCTTTTCTGGGAAGTCTTTCCTGACTTCCCCGACCCAGAGCGCTGACTTGGAGAGCAAGTGTCAGTGCTGGGAAATGCCTCTCTTACTCCTGTGGCAACCCTTACGCCACGATATGGCAATCATCAGCTTTCTTAACTCTCTAATCAATAAATGTGAAAAATTCATCAGAGCGGGTTTGGGCCTTATTCACTGTCACAATTCTAGCTCCAAGTTCAAGGTCCAGTCCAGAATGAACACCTCAGAAATATCTATTATATAAATGAAGCAGTGTCCCACGCTACCCAAAATAGTGATGACACCATTAAAGAGCATCAAGGCTGAGTATAAAATGGAAAGCCAAAAAAAAAAAAGTGAAGAAGGGCAAGAAGGAAGAATAGGAAGAGTTAGAAGGAAAGAAAGTTTAATTAGGAGAAGAAAAAAGAGGAGGAAGAACAGGAGGAAAAACAGCTTCAAAGAAGAGGGGCAAGAATCAACTCTGCCTCACAGAGTTAGCTTGACAGACAGGAGGCTCATCTCTCAGCTGGAGAAGACGCGCAGCACAGTCTTGGTCAGCCGAGTCCTGCAGTGGGGACATTGGCAGCTATGTGGAGACCTGATGTGGCCACTTGGAATGTCTTCCTGGAGTGTGTTTATGTGAGCTACTGATCCTTAGGCCTCTGCTGAGTCAGGGAGCAGATAACACCCTCAGGAGAGTTTGAGGGACAATGAAGTTTGAAGAGAGGACACGAAAGGAGCTAAAGAAATATAAAGAGAACCAATGTGGCTCCTGATGACCTAGATTTGAATCCTGGCTCCCTCACTGACTGGCCAGGTGGCTTTTGACTAATTATTGCATTTCCTGTAGCTTCAGTTTCCCCACCTGTAAAGTAGCCTTAATAACATCTGTCTCTTTGGGTTGAAATAAAAACCAAATGAGATAATATGTGATTAATATAAAGTATCCAGCCCAGTATGTTCCTGATATGTAAAAGGCACTCAACAAATATTTGTTCTTTTTTCCTCCTTGGTTGCACAGAAGATGTGTTTTTCTATTTCTCTTTACAGATATTTGGGATCCAGGAAGAACAATCTGGGAGGGCACAGCTGCTCCACAGATGCAGGGAGACTTACCACTGGGATCTGACCTCTATTATATTTATAATATTTTTCACTTTTTCTCCAGTGACTTAAATACAGAGAGAATCTACATATCACAATGTACAGGAGACAAAAAGCCGATGTAAGTAAGATCCAAAAAGATCCCAGTCAGCTGGAGAAAAAGGTCAAGTTTAAAACATGCAATATGAAAGAGTAAATGTAAGGTCACACCCTTGGCTCCAATAACTCAAGTGTATAAAGGTAAACACGTTACCTAGATTAAAGAGGCTTATCCCATCACTCTTCTCTGCATTTAAGAACATGTTTCTAAGGTTCCTTTCAGGTTCTCCATTCACCTGCATTCATGGTTGCTGAATTTAAATTGAAAATTTTATTTTTGACATGGTGTACATTAATTTGTATGTAACATGAGCCCTTAGCCAAACACCACAATGTAAAATTTGGCACCTTAGCTTAAGTTTAAATTAATGGGGAAAGTACAATGAAGCTGTGCCCTAATGACTCAAATAGATGAAATGATCTTTCTCATCTTTCCCAAACATCTTCAGGCTATTCTAACATAACACGGCCAAGATGATGCAGAGGAAAAAACAACATGCCCTTTACTCATACGTGAGTTTCGTATTCTGGAATACAAGAAATGCTCCCTTATAAGCATAATAGATACTAGGAATCAAGCTTTGAAATCCTGGGGGCGAAAAAAAGCTGAAAACAACTGCAATTATGAGTAATCAAGTACCACTGCTATTACAGAGCCAGGAAACAAACTACGTAAGAAAAAAAATCTCTGTTTAATGCTGGACATGCAGAATAATGGTAGTTTCTTCAGGTAATTTTGAAGATACATGAATGCAACAGTCCCTTCCTCCCCGAGGACTAGGAAATAAGGGAAATTAGGTTTCCCTTGAGAATGAATTTTACTTTGAGATGAAGAGGAAGAAATATTCTAAGTCCATGGGAACGGCTATCTAGATGAATGGGGGATGATAATTCATGTAAAGCAAGCGTGCAGCCACTGATGGGGTTGAGAGTATAGAGCGATGGTTTGGAGAAACAGAGGAGGGAAGAATGGTTCGTTGGGGGCCATATGGCCCTTGCCAGGCGGCTGGTATTCAACGGGCAAACACCTGATGCCAGGTCAGCTTCCTAGGTACTGAAATACTAGAAACTGTGTGCTCCAGGCAAGGGCTGCCCTTGCTTACTAAGTATAATTACTTGCATATTTATTTATTATATAAATACATAACATATATGTTTTATATGTTTATATTATACGTTTTAATTTATAAGAATTATCAATAAAGTTAATAATCTGGGTTTACAGCTTAAGTCCAGAGTCTGGGCTGCATCTTGCACGCTCTGCAGTGATGGTTCACTTTAATTTGGCAAATATTGAATTCTAAATATGCAGCATCGTGCCAGGTTCTTGGAACAGAACAATGAATTAAAAAATGATCCTGTTCTCATGGAGCTTGTGATTGAATTTGTTCTGTAGGATATCTTTATAGATAATCAGTTGCCTCCCCAGACACCTCACAATATCAAGCATCTTCGTTTAGAACCTGAAAGATGTTAAAATCTGGCTGAAATTTCTTGGGACACTGATTTTGCGGCACAAGCCAATCAGAAGAAGCCAGATTACATTCTTCTACCAGACAGAGAGGTCTTTCGCAGGACAGGTAATGAAAGTATGATATTGTATAGCCCTAAACTATAGGCCAAGAGAAAAAATAACTTCACTCAAGAATAGTTAGAAGGAAATCAACATATTAGACATTGATCCTGGGTAGCGAGGCTACAAGAGGCTGCTGCAGTGGGGTAGGATGGAGGCTGACGGAGAAGCTACAGCTTCCCTTGGTGATTGATTTCAAGAAACACAGTGTGCTCTCTCTCTCTCTCTCTCTCTCTCTCTCTCTCTCTCAACATCTCTTAATGGAGATGTGAGGAATGGAGAATTAAACTGGGTTTACCAGAAGTTATCAACAGGGGCTTGTTTTCCCTGAGGTTCTGTCACAAGCCAATCAGGAAAGCATGTCTTCCTCCTGTACTTCGTGTAATAAAAAGTTACCTATGCACGTGTTGGACATACAGAAAATGTGGAGGCATAGAGAGGAGTTCGCAAACTAGGGACAGACTCTAAGTCTGATGGATAAAGGACTTCTTAAGTTTCAGGAAAAAGGGAGAGTATAATGTAAAGAAAAATAAACGTTGAAACTGAAAGTCCTGGCTTCAGATCCCGCCCCATCATTACTCACTGTGGTATTTGAGCTTGTGTTGCAACTTTCTTCATCTGGAAAAATCTTGTAACTAACTTGAAGTAGCCATTTTACTTACACAAGAATAAGAATAACAAAAAGCCTACTTCTCTGTTAGGACAATCACTGTGAGAATGAGAGTGGACACTTACATGGAGTTGAGATAGGGAGGGAGAGAGATGGCCACGGTCAGAGATCCAGGCAAACCTCTCCCAACTCAAAGGCCTTCCACATCCACCCCTCAAATTAAGCACAAAAGTCCAAATGTGTCCAGCAGTCTACACTTGGAAAGAGAGCCCTAGCAGGCTGCTGTCACTGAGGAAAAGATGCCTGATCACTGTGTCTATGGAAGGAGCCTGTAATGACCTCTCGTGGGACCAGAAACAGGGACTCAGAACACTCAGCTTGGGGAACCGGGGCTAGCACCTGCGCATAGAAAGAGACAGAAAATTGCTCTGCCTGGTGGCTCGGTTGATTGGAGAACTGTCCCATGCACCAAGAGGCTGTGGGTTCGATTCCCAGTCAGGGCACATGTGTACGGGAGGTGGCTAACTGATGTTTCCCTCTCATATCAATATCTCTCTCTCACAAAAAAACTAGTAAAACATTTTTTAAAAAGAGAGAGAGAGAAAATCTGTTCAATGTCTGGCATCACATGAGTTTTCTCCTAACAAACTTTAATTGGAATTGTAGCTGGATCAAGGGCAAGGAGGTCAGGGAGCAGAAATAAATCAGAAACTGGTATTGGAATATTATTTGCCAAGAGACATTAATAGATACCCTGTGCAGAAGGGATTCTCTGGCACAATAAACTTGGGAAACGTTGCACACCAAATCACCCTCTTGAAGATTTGCATATCTGAAAAGTTCATTAAGTTTCTTCCCTT